>NMRA01001196.1:11554-30078 GCA_002633005.1 Phoronis australis
CCCCCCCCCTCTCGGCGCCACGCGCCTAGGATTCGACCTTTGCGGGAATCCTAAACCCCCCCTTACTGAAAACGTAGATCCGCCCCTGAATAATTAGTGATGGTTTTTGTCAAATAATACAGTCTTTTCATGGCTCAGTTTGGCCAAATGAGCTCAATGATAGTTATCAGGTGGTGACACCTCGTTAAAAACTACCACACACGTCGCAGGAATCGATATTTTTACGTTTTCGCTTAAATAAAAATAGCTCAGTGAAGAGAAATTTTACGAGTAAGGGGGACAAGAGATAAAAGCACAATTATCACCAACAGAAATGGTCATCTGGGATTGCTTGTGAAGACCGCATGTGGTTATACAGGTGAAGAGAACTGTGACCGGATACCAGTAAAATAATGCACGCTACTGTTATAGCTTAAAAGAACTCCCTGAATCACGGCTTTGTTAACAGCGTCTGCTGAACACGCATTATATTTTTCAACTGTTTATTGTTCGACTAGCTTGCAATACACCACTGATGCAAACCAGAGTTGTGCAGGATCATCAGATATCGGCATCAAGCCAACTTGGACTGTGCCCTAGGTCCCATGCCAGATTAAACAGCCGAAAGACCGTCCGTGGATCACGCCCTTGCTACGCGTGGTGTACAGCTTCCCTTAGCGATCCGTGGATACACGTGAAATTCGACATCAGGTGAATAGACGGGTTTCCATATCCTGTTTCATACAGGAACCTTTATACGAAATTAATTAATCGTGCACTCGCTTGAGTAAAAAGGTCTGGTATACGATTTTCCTTGGACTACGAGGCCTTGACTTTTGTAATGAAAAAGATTCGCAGTTAAAAGAAAGGTGTAACTCCGTATTCACACATAAATGGTCACTTCGCAAACCAGTTTAGATGTTGTAGATGAACTGTTGTAGAATTCCACCAGTTCGTCGAACGCTCCCAGTGAAGTCATTTTAGCGACCCTTTTAAAGCCACCAACCCCATAGATTTCTTAGAAACTGATCGAATTAAGTATTTCACACTTTTCAGATATCGAATTACGGCTGTCGAAGTTCAAGGACGTGGTGATGAGAATTATCACTTAAATACGTATGCACTAAAGTACAGTAACAATGGCCGCTACTGGAGTTTGTACGTGGACAGGACGAGAGATTCAACGGTAAGTTGAAAGGATTTGTTCATGTCTGATATTACAATGCCCGTCAATACACCTTTTCGTGTACAGGCTAGTAATAAAAGGACGACTTGCAAAGAGACAAAACAGAGTTTGTTCGAAATCATTTGAGTTTGTCGGAGGGGGATAATAATCACAGCGCCCCCTCTGTTGGAAAGACATGATAATCACTTCTCGGAATACCATAGCATCCCTCTGGTTCACATGATCATAAAATTGGGTTTTAATGAAGCAGTTTACACAAGGGAAATCCCGTGCACAAGCGTACATGCGCATGTAACTTCGTTAAAGTCCCATGATTTGTTAAGTTTACAATTCGTTAACATGTAATATTGTTTCTTTTTGTAGTCGTTACTGGCCGGTCAAGGCAGTGTTAGCACAAAACTCAACCCTCCACTGGAAACCAGATACGTTAGAATTGTTCCCAAGACTTGGACGCCACAAGCAATCGCCTGTCTCCGTTTTGAACTCTACGGATGCCCATTGGAATAACGCCGCATTGTTGGTGGAAGAACGTTTGTGGACTTATGCCTAGACTATTGTTCATGGACAATTGCAAAATTACATTGTAACACTGCAATTTACTTTGTGAATATATTGACTGAAGCCATTACATAACTGATCTTGAATGTGACCCTCGTTACGGCTCCAGACAGGGCAAAGATTAGAGGTGAAAGTCTTGTCAATGCGAAAGATATTTTGAACAGACAAAGAACATCAAACGATACGCTGTTGTTCTACATGTATACTCATAGCAGAATTGTTTTAGATAAAAACAAATGCAAGAATACAGTCCACACTTCTGTAATAAATTAATTCATCACTCGATTCCTGCGACAGTGAAACGTTATCGAATATCAAATCTTGCTAAATAAAACCTGGGGATTTTGCCAAGGATTGAAAGTTCACGGCTTTCAAACTTGTCACAAGACAAGCCTATGCAGAGACCACAAGCTGCTATTGGTCACGGTGTTGCACACTGTGTGTCGGTCCTAGCACGAGATCACTCACAGATGGCAGCCAGAGTATTGGTTGGGGTCCTCGCACCATGAAAGTTTTATAGGTCCTCGTGTGTAAAAATGCGTATTATACTTGGACGCTAACTAAATTTCGGCAGAACAACACTTTCTGACACTTTAAACAGTGCAATATGCTTTTTCATAGTTCTTCTCCCAATGTTTTCAAAGTGTCTTGTAAGCGGGTATCAAATGACCCTTCCTAGTATCAAAAAGTGGAAATTTTGACACATTCCCATTTTGCAGCCGAATGGAGGATAAAATAATACATAAAATCTAGTTTCAAGTTGATGTCCATGTAGAAAAGTTGACAGAACCTGAAATTAAACCTGAAAATAAAAAATTCTAGCAGTATGCCAAAATGTAAGTGTTCCCAAGTTCCCCAAAAATTCATGATTTACATTTTAAAATGTTTACAGTTTTGTCTGTTTTTGTTCTTAATTCAACAATGCTTAAGATCATTTTCCTCTGTTATACAAATTTTAGCCTTTATATAATTTGAGGCTAACTTTTACCTTAGTGATATGCGTAGAGATTTATGGGTGTACAGTACAAAAAAAATGAAGTTGCCCATTACTTAAAACTGTGCAGCGCGTATAAAATGACTGGCCGTGCAGACAAAGTTGTGGGACCTGATCACAAGCAATGAATAACTACCAGTTCTTTCAAAACCCTGAAATCCTCACCAATTTGACTAATTAATAATTTGGAGCCATTATCTTAGCGGTAAGTCGTCTAGCTAAAATGATTATTCTTAGAACAGAGGATGGGTCTACAGCCGCTATCTGGCAACTATTACGTAACTTCAAACTCAAATTTCTCAAACATGCAACCTTTTATGGGAACGTTTTAGGCTTTAAAAGTGCAATAGTAAACGAACTTAAAACCATCAAAATTAAGTTGCTCCCATAAATCCCACGTTTTCTAGCAACTCTGCAAAATTGAGTCCAGCAGCTAGAGTTTATCAGCGATTTCTGACATTACAGCAAAGCAAAATCTGTCACAAAAGCCAGGTGTTTCGAAATTTTACTGTATAAAAGACCCCAGGACAGATCCATTTTTTCGATGAATGCCCGTACCAACCAAAGAATGAAAGTTCCTGACGTAATTTATCAATGTGATCAAAAAAAGTCCCGCACTCGATCACTTTCCTTTAAGGTCCGTGACCACTGTTATCTCAGTTTAGTCAACTGGGAGCTCCATAATGTCGTTGAAGGTGTTCTTGGTTGCTGGTTTGCTGCACGTTTGTATCTCTGCGGAACTCTAAGAAGACGTACAAGATAATAAATGTAGACGCACGTTGTGATTCTAATTCAACTTTCGTTCCTTTAATAAAATGGAATTGCATGTCACCCAGATATTTGCAACTTCTCAATAGCATTTGTGAAAATGATTTACTGACTTTATGTTTTTTTCAGAACCAATGATGAAAACTTAAGTCACCACGCTTTCGCAATTCATGGGGGTTTGCATATTTTGTCTGTTTTGATTAAAATCAGGATAGTTCGAAAACCATTCTATCCCCTCGAAGGGGTTTTAGAACTATCCTTAAAATCATGCTTCAGTCATTTACACAAATTCCCACTTTCTTATTGACTGTGGAATTGTATCACCCTACATGTAACTCGGAACTAATCTGAGTAAATTTGTTAACAACTTGCTTTTTACATTAATCAAATTCGCGTATACCTTTCTAAACTTTTGCTCACTTTGTTCCTCGTTTTTTATGTATATGTGTTTCATTTTGTTGGGTGTCGCACATACGTAACCATTCAGTATGTACCGCTATATTGCTGTTAATGCAGAGTCAGAATGAAAAAAAAATCCGCAATCATTGCAGACGAATCATGTTTGGAAGATACAATATCCTCGAACCTTCAATTGATCAAAGAATACAGTTTCGTAATATCTTGAGCTCCAAACCAACCCCAATGAAATAAAAATATTCTGTTCAAAGCACTATAGTAAGGACAACAGAGATAGTTATGAAAGTTTTCAAACCACATCAAATGGGTATCATGAACTCCACCATCTACAGACATTTTATACACTTTATATATAAACCATAGAATTTGTGAGTGTTTTATTTGAACTACAGGTGTATGAACATTCACATATTAACGGTAGTTGACCTCGTCTAAATTGACTTCAAATCTGCAGTAAGTGCGGGCCCTTGCATTTTTGTGTTGACTGGCTGTAGATGAAAAAGTTGTAAACAGGCAAAATGCAGGATTTTAGCCTTATTTCCGAGAAATAAAGAGAAAAGGAAGGGGAGAGAGGGGAGAGAGAGAGAAAGGGAAGGGGAGGGGGAACGGAGGGAGAGAAGAAGGACGGGAGAAAGGGGAGGGACAGATTAGGTAGGGAAGGAGGAGGCAGGGACAGATACAGTCAATGTCTACAGGATTGTCACATTCCTATAGTATTTGAGCACCTAATTTAAGGCCTGAATTCAGGGCTCAGCTTTTTTCCAAAATTTGGACATCTTATGCATAGGTGTGATGTTTCTATATTTTACTAGTGTCAGACATTGGCACTTAAACTACGCAAAACAAAACCGCTCCCCACCAGTTTCTAATCCCCGTGGTTACCAGGGACTTCCACGCTTGAATCGAAGTGAAACAAGATTGCCTCGTCTCTGACATCCAAGGCCCTGACAGTTGGATTTAGCTGTAGGAGGAATTAAACGAAGTAAAGTTATGCTTATTTCAAATTACATATATCAGCCCTTCAGTTAAATCTTAGAAGCCAGCGGCCCTACAGAACTGGCCACTCGTAGACATGGAGTACGTGTACTCTGAAGTTGTGTTAACAGAAGGGGTGTGGGGGGGGGTCAATATTGTGAAGTATAACTAGGAATTTTATGATATGCATTTAAATTATGTAAACCAAATAAAGTTGGATGAGACACAAAATTTACACTCAGTCTTTTAGATAGGCGTTCACATTTTTAAATAAATTATTAAACCTAGCTGGAAATCAACCGAGGAACAGCCGTTATCTTGTTACAAAATTTCTTATATCTGCTTTAAGTTTTGGAATTTTTCTTACACTCGTCACTAGACCTTTTGGTCGTGAACTGGCTGAAATTAAAGGATTATAGTAAAATTCAAATTCCGGACAAACTGAAATTGACAGTGTAATTCAAACTATGTAAAATTATGTTCACTATTGTGTTTCGCACTATGGGCAATGAACTTCACCTACTTATGAAATTTGACATTACCACCCACCCCGCTCTTTTTTCGCTGACGATTTTACCCTAGTGGCACCTCTGTGGTTTCCAAATAAAGTGGACTCCTTCCCATTTTTCAAGCTATGCATTCTCCTCCTCTGCTGTCTCCATAGACGTTTTTCACTTAGCGTTATGTAGAGGTAATGAACTGACTATTTGTTGCGCCTACGGTTTCCATGCTAAGAGGCAACTGTAATCCATGATAACCATCCTAATAAGTTTTTACTTCAGGTATTTGTTCTTAAAGGTAACACGACGATTCGCTTAAATTCATCGGCTCTAAAATGAATAATGTGAATAAAACTTGAATGGGTCCGTTTCCACGATTTTGCTTTCTGCATACCTTGGCGACATAGCACGTTTTCCTAACTGGGTTTTTAAAATGTTACGAGCCCCACGAAAATGTCCATAAATTGCTACCTTCGGAATATATAACTTTGAAATGGACAATCCGACCCAAATGTAGTTTTCAGACAGTTCAATTTATGCCTTGTTTTAAAGGACGCAATAAGGAATTGGTTTTAAAATGATTCTCTAGTTTTCGCCAAGTACTATTAAGAGCAGGCTTACGATTTTGATGAATTTAGATGTCTTTTAACAAAAAAGTACTTTAATGTTGTATCAACTAATACCAAAAAGTTAGAAACTGTAAAGTATTTTCTTTACATTTCATATTTGCATAATACGTAAAGAAATTTAGTCGCGTTCATTAACTCCCTTTTGTTATATTTTACTAAATTACAGGGTCACCTGCCCCTACCAGCAGCTGATTTTTATAAAGTTCAGCAGTTGATATATTTACAGAGACAATATGCATTTTTTTGGATAATTACACAGCAGACATGCTAAAAACTGAGATCATTTATGAAAGAAAAACTGAAAAAGTTATTGTTTAACACGTCGGAAGAATTAACAGCTTTTAGAAACAAGAATGCTAAAAATAATGTAATCATATATACCAGAGATGAGATTGCTTCGCAAACACTATGAACAGTAGTGTTGCGCTTTCTGTAAACATATGCATTTTAAGCACGACTTGACACAGTTATGTGAGTGTATTGGCTGGGCAATAACTCCCTGAAACACCCTTGATGGCTTGCGTTTGCGATGAAATCTTAGGCACAATTCAATGCAGACTTTTCAAAACGCGTCCTTTTTCAAAGTACCTGCAAATACCTCAAAACATTCAATTGTATTGTCGATTTTTCAAAATATTTCATTTTAAACAAGAGCAACGCGGAGTGTTGAAATGCGCCCACGAATACATGGCAAATGGTGTGAATTTAGGGTTAATTATTTGTATCGCAAAAATGGCCACTACATGGCACAAAAACGGGAACACACCATGTTTCATAAAAATCTGTCAAGGAACTTCAAAGAAACAAAAGAAAACAGAATAAAACGAAGTTGCCATTAGTGGGCACAGCAACCGTTGGACCCGCCTGAAAGTCGTCGTCGTCTTTTGTTAACTTCATATAAATACACTTACTACTAAATTTAATGAAGATCCTGCAGTGGGTTTAGGAAATACAGCTATATTGGGCGCAAAACAAAAAAAAAAACTACCACTAGGAGGTGCCAAAGTAGCCAGTCGTCATCATTAAACGTCCTCTTCACACTGAGAACATATATGCCAGTTTTCAAAACCATCCCTAGAGTGATTTGGTTGATAGAGGGGTAGAGGCCCAAAGCAAGATTTGAAAACGGCAAAAATGGCCACTAAGTGGCGCAAAACATCGATTCCATTCGAAAACAGGAGCATCGCGTCATTTCACCAATAGATTTCTATAATTAAAATTTCATGAAAATCTGTTGAGGACCTTTGAAGATATAGAGGTAAACGTAAAAAACTAAAATTGCCACTGCGAGGCGCACCAATAGTCTGATCCGTCCGAAAGTCGTCCTCATTCGTTGCCAACATCATATAAATATACTGTACTTGCTAAATTAAGTAAAGATCCTGCAAATCGTTCAGGAGATACAGCCATGAGCGCAAAAAAAAACTTCCACGAGGGGGCACCACAGCAGTCGAAGTTGTCAGAAAATCATCGTCAGCCGTCCACTTCATAGCAAAAACATTTATACCAATTTTCACAATTCTCCTGAAAGCGGTTTGGTTCATAGACGAGTAGATGTCAAAAAGAGTCGAAAACAGTAAAAATGGCCACTAGGTGGCGCAAACTAGGTCGAATCCATCTGAAAACTGAGAGATAGCGTCATCTCATTAACAGATGCCTGTATGCCAAATTTTATGAAAATACGTTGAGGATCTTTAAAGATACAGAGGTAAACGTAAAAAAAATAAAGTTGCCACTAGGTGGCACACCAGAAGTCAGATCTGTCCGAAAGTCGTCGTCGTTCGTTGTTAACATCTAGTGCAAATACACTTACTAAATTTAGTAAAGATCCTGGGAATGGTTTAGGAGATACAGGCATAGGCGCAAAAAACAAAACTCCCACTAGGAGGCGCCACAGTAGTCAAAGTTGTCGGAAAATCATCGTCAGCCGTCTACTTCATAGTAAAAACATACATGCCATTTTTCACAATAATCATCTAAGCGGTTTGGTTGATAGAGGGGTGGACGCACACAAAAAGATTCGAAAACAGTAAAAATGGCCACTAGGCGGCGCAAACTACATCGAATCCATCCGGAAACGGGAGGATAGCGTTATCTCACTATTAGGTGCCCATATGCAGTCTGGAATATTCTAGAGACTGGTATACAGTGTGTGTTTGTGGAATGATTGGGCAGATTCAGGAAAGTTCTAGAATGTGCTTGAATTGATGTTCCAGAACAATGCATTAGGCTATAAATACACAAGCACGGGTTTGTATTAGTGAGATCAACTCAGTTCAAGAAAGTTAATCAGGAGAATTACAAATGAGTTGCAGTAAGAGAATCAGCAGTTACAGCGATAGTCAATAGAGAGCCAGCTATAGAGACATCAAGTTAATGAATCGACGAGTGATACAGTTGCTGAACGTGTCTCAGAAGTTCATCACAAATCAAGGCTTCGCAGTACTGGCTGGAGCATAAACAGACATTACGTCGGACGTTTTGTTTGAGTAGGCTTTTGAACATACGGTCGGCATTAATAAAACGATTAACTAGAACCAGTCTTCAGTTAATCGTCGCACCGAAAGCTATTAACACCGGTCTGTAACAACCTGCGCCCACCCACACACGGGGAAAAACGTGACAATTGGTGAGCACGCCAGGAGCTTACTGACGGTAACAAGGTGTGATAAAGTGGACTGTGGAGACAAGATCTCAACTAAGAGAGTTGATGGCCCTCGGACAAGAAATGGGTCTGCAGGGGGACAATCTCAGACAGTTTGATTAGAAACAACAAGCTGAGGCTTGTGCTGAGGCTGAGGCGGTGGAGAGAAGGCAGGCGCGAGGGGCTGAGGCGGAGGAGAGAAGGCAGGCGCGATAGGCTAAGGGGGAGGAGAGAAGGCAAGCTCGTGAGGCTGAAGAAAGGGCGCGAGAGGCCGAAGAAAGGGTGCGAGAGGCAGAACAGCAGATGGAGTGACAAAGAATGGAACACGAGAGGGCGCTAGCAGCACTGAAAGCTGAACAGGTTGCAGCGGAGGGTAGCCATGTTAGATCAACTTGTGGTGTGAAGCCGAAGCTACCTAAGTTTCACGAAAAGCAGGACGACATAGACAACTTCCTGGAAAGGTTTGAAAGACACTCAGAGAGGCAGGGTTTGACACAGAGTGAATGGGCAATTAGTCTCAGTCCCTGTTAACAGGTAAGGGCCTGCAGGTTTATACTACCCTTCCTATGGCTGATGTACTGGACTATGCTACACTAAAAAGAGCCTTGATAAAGCGCTATGAGCTGACCGAGGAGGGCTTTTGCAGACAGTTCCGGGAAGCGAGGGTTGAAAGGGGTGAGACGGCTTATCAGTTTCTGGCCTGCATACAGCGTTACCTAGACAGGTGGATCGACATGTCCGACTGTGGCAAAGACTTTGCCGAGTTGAGAGACATGTTAGTGCGTGAGCAGTACGTTAACACTTGTAATAAAGACTTGGCTTTGTTCCTGCGAGAGCGGATACCCAAGTCAGTTCCAGAGATGGTGGGCTTAGCGGAGAGTTATATTGAGGCCCATGGAGTGGATATAAGGAGCACTCAGTCGAAGAAATCCCAAGAACGACCAGTCAAGACAGACAACCAGAATGTCGACCAGAAGAAAACTGACCTCTCAGTGGAAAGATGTTCCTTCTGTCACAAAACTGGACACCTGGCTAGAGACTGTCGGAAGCGGACACAAGGGATGCAATACCAAAAGTCAGCAGCGGTCAACTACCGAGATTCTCAGTATAAGGAGGATTCGATGAAGTGTGCTAACCCTGAATGCGCCGTCAAACGATGGCAATGTCTCAAGGAGGGGCATGTTGGCACGAAGAAGGTCTCAGTATTGAGAGACACAGGCTGCACGACCGTTGTGGTTCGGTCCAGTCTAGTCGAACCAGGAGATATCACCTGCCAGAAGAGGTCATGTGAGTTGGCGGACTCTACCAAGAGGTGGCTGCCTGTCGCCAGGATCAACATCAAGACACCGTACTACACGGGAGAAGTGTTTGCGATGTGCATGGAGCGCCCAGTGGCCGATTTGATTATCGGGAACGTACCTGATGCCTTGAACCCAGGGGATGTTGAGCGACAGCAGAGAGCAACAACTGCCAACGAGGACAGTACAGGCAATAGCCTTGTGGAGGGTACACAAGATGACTCTCAAGAAGGTACTACTTCTCAAGAGAAGAAGCAAGTGGCCTCAACTCCAGAGGGAGAAGAGGTGGCCGACATATCGGTAGAAACAGATCCTGATGAATACAGCAGGGAAGGGGTAGCAGTGACTACCAGGGCTCAAGCAGAGCGACAAACAAGCGGACATTAAGCCGTTAGCTGTGTCTCCGACTATACAAGAGGTGGGACTAAAGCAGTTCAAAAAGCCCAGCATGAAGATTCATCAATGGAAAAGTTGTGGGAGCAAGCTGAAGCCAAAGTTCAGCGACATACCAAAGGCAAGGGGTCATACGTGATGGAGATTCAGTAATGGCAACTTCGATGACAACATGGTCATGTACTGCTTACTTCCATGTCCGTTAACTACCAAAGCCGGTATAAACGGTTCAGTTAACTTCGCAGTTTACGTCGTCGCTCCGCACAGACCGGAGTTAAGTGAGTATGAAAGGGCTTTATATCAATTTCAACAGTGTAGCAGTTGGTGTAAAGAATTGTGCTGGGGGAGAGAGGGGGGAGGGAGTTTGAAGGATGTACTATGGACATGCTGCCCACTCTCCATCACATGGGCATGACAATAGCTTTATTAGAAAGTTCATATCCCTGTTGGTCGTATTGAGTACAGTGGGTGGTGAGTCTTGGTCAACGTGGCTATACTTGAGAATATCTAATTAGGTTTCCTCATTTTTCCAGTTATAAGAATACTGAGCACCTTCCCATGCCCATGTAACTGTAAGTTGATCTCTCTTACTCCATTAAGATTTAAAAGAAAGAATAGGTGTGCTAAATTGAAGATTATTCAGTTATTGATAGGCACTTTTTCTCTGTATTCCCATCTTAGACTGTACAGGTTAGGAGAAAATGGTTACTTGTAGCATGCATGATCCAAGCACATTACTTGAACCCACAACCTCAGTAACAACAATCAAGTTTCATGATTGGAGTGGAAATCTGTAAAGTTCCTCATGTCATGGAATTGCTCAATTTTTGAGTTGTGTATTCAATACAGAGATTAGGCTATGGGCTCTAACGGAAGCCTGAATTTTCGTCACTTATAAGTCGCTTAAGTCGTTGTCAGTTAAGAATGATCCTGTGTCAGCTACAAATTTTGCCTACTTGTAAATCAAAACTGTTTTAAGCGTAAAGGTATGACAAATTGACTTAAAGTAAATTCTTAAATCTTGTGATTGCTCCTAGTAAAATGAGTCAAATTGTAGAATTTAAACCCTTCTGAGTCATCTGTACTTTCAAAATGAGTGGTTTAGACGAACCCCCCATACAAACTTCTTCGGAGGAGTCCCAAACTGGTTATAGAAGCAGATTGCCTGAAGAGACTTTGATGTATTATTCCATTTCATTTCCTTTATAGCCCATGTAGTGACATTGCACATTTTATTCAACTCTCAGCTGGAAATCGTTACCAGACATAGGTATCAGCATTTCGATTAAAGTTTTTAAATTTGCCTTGATTAAAACATGTTCAGTTTGCATTCAGGAATTCACACAGGATTTTGAAAATAGAATGCTTAAAATGGGGTTCGCAATATTTTAGGGTGCCTGTGATTCCGACAACGCATTACCCCTACCATCGTGCACCAGCACCACCCACACAGTGATTTGTTGAGTAGATCAAGGCGTTTATGTCTGAGTTTTCAAATCAATCCACCCCCTGTAGCGAGATGTTTTAATGAGAAACTGCTTGGACCTAGACTTCCACGTTTAAATTTACGAATACAGCCAAGCAGCTTAGCAGACAAATATTAGATATTTTTTAATGATGAGTGCACTTCGCAGATGACCTGTGGTTTATATTTTGGTAGCAGTTGTCACTGCTGGTCCATATTAAAACATGAACATGCACAATGAAATGCATGAAACAGTGTTTAGTTTGAGTTATTTATATTAGATTTGTGTAAACTCTACTTCAATCATATCAGTGTGATGTTTTTACTCTAACTTATCAGTGCTTTTGGAGGATGTCCAGGAGAGCAAAGAAGTATTGTAAGGTAACTAATTTGCTTACAACTGTACTATAACTGTAATCTAACTCCAGTTGATGGTTGAAATTCTGTGTATCGTGGGTGTAGCGAGCAATCACGATTTCCAAAAACCTTATTTTGATAATTCGCCTTTGCAATCACGAATATCCAAAAACCCTATTTTGATAATTCGCCTTTGCATGATTCCATCTGTCGATTGAATGTTACTGTTTCAGATTCTTATCTACAGGTCTGAGTTTTCAGCGTAGAGGCCTCATAATGAATTTTAAACTGAATGTCTTCTTACAAATGTCACTATTGTCATTTTGCAGGGATTCAGAGCTGTTGTTCATCCTTGTCCTTGTCTTCTTTGTCACCTCACAATCAGCTACAAAGATTAATTTGTGTTTCTGCTCTTGTAAAGACTCTATGCTGTATTGGATTTTAAAGTAGATATACACTTTAAGCATGCCTTCTGTCACGAAAACCAACCTTTCATTTAATAGACCATGTATTATTAGTATGACATTTATCTCAACTTGTTCCTTGATAAAAATAGGTGTGAATTTTGGGCTTGTTACCACTAGAGACAGTTTCTTTAGGTTGGCTTGTTACAGCATGCCATTTCATTCACCTGACATGGTCACAACCATACTGAACTGAAGTTCTTTGCAAAACAAAAATATTTCTCATTTGAATCTCATTTGAATAAGGAAAAAGCCGAGATCAATTTTATACTGGTAGGTGGTTAAAATCAAATGTCAATTTGCATGACTAGAACAGGGTTTTATAGCCACTGTAATTGTTCTGCGAAAAATGCAACTCTATCGTCTTTAAGTGTTGATTTGTCATTGCTTACTGATACGCGATGATAGTATGAACCTTGTTTGAGCTTGATAAAACAGTTGTAGTAACTGTATATACATATAACGGCTGCTGAGTAGCACTAAGGGCACAACCATATTGCCATGTGTTCTATTTCCAGTCTAAGAAATCTAAGATACATGTACAGACCATTAAGTGTTTTGCAATGGTCATCAAAAGTTATGATGCGATGGAGATTTATACTAAGAATTAAATGACAATATGTGCATTAGTTCTTGCGTCATCTTTCTAACTTGCATCCTCTCGCACATGTTGATACTAGCATTCAGTCTGTGCCATGGGTACGGTTATCACTACTTGTACCCAATGGTGATTTTCTTTGCCCTGTATCTTTGGTTTTAGTGTTTCAGTGCTCAATTATATTTTACACGGGTACTTCAGTGAAAAATCAAAGAAGCAGTCACAGATTAAGAAAGGTCTATACTCCACTGCCACTGGCGTCCATAATTAACAGATGCTTGAGAGAAAAACAAAGCGTGCACAAATTTGACACATGACTTCCTGGTGCCACCCAGTACATTACCTTGAGTTCAATGGTCTTGCAATGACAACACATGTTAATTGATCTATCAAAGAAACTACCATTGCTTCAGTGAACACTTGACAAAAACGTTAAAATTAATTTTGCACAGTACCTTGACGTGGATATAGACTCTAGTCAATACAAAAGGGCACGCCATTATTCTTCATTCTATTCGTTCACCGCAGAGTATATAAGTCTGACATTTCACTTTTATATAAGTTAACCAAGAATACTTGATCACTGTTTGCCTAAATGCGACTCCAAAGCTGTGATACAGTACCTGCTTTGAAACTGAAATGTTCATGTAACTCGGTTCAGGTTAATGCTATCAAATTGCTTCATCTGCTTTTTTTGATCCACGTGGTGTGAATTGACTACGCAATTAAAATAAATATGTCCGCAGCTCGATTAATTGCCTGTCATGCTGCATCTCTTGTTTGTATTTACACTTCTGTTATGTTTTAATTACTACAGTCAAATGCATTTGATGTTGTGCAGGTTAAACTTTGGCACTGAAAATCCATTCTGTTAATGTGATTACGTCATTGCTGTTAAAGCTGCTATAAACCTTCAAATAAACCAAATCTTGATTTTGACCATATATTATCGGCCCAGTACACGTGATTTCTGGAATTAGAAAGAACTGATTATAGGTCTAACCTCAGCCTATCAACTTAGCTTGAAACAGCATATTTTTTTCTAAGTGAATTCGTTCCAAGGCAAGAAACTCATACTCACCTGGTTAAAGAAAATTACTGAAAGGAGGTTTGATGCAGAAAATGGTGTAAATCAAAAGTTTATTATTGATGGAATGTGGGTTTATAGAAACTTTAATAATCCTATTGCATTAAACGAGAATGCCACCCAAAAACAACCTATTTTGTATTGATTTAGATCATAGACTATAGTACATGGACCGCCAACTCCGTATACTTTCAATGGACGAAATCTGTGAGCTTGCGCACAAGCGCTAACGTCATTATTCACTGGCGACACCTGGCTAAATTATCTGGTGTAATTTCCGGCAAGTACGTCGTCTGCTAATCATGGTCGGCTGCTGTGTGGCCGGTTGTTCGGCTACGCCGGCGAAATGCAGAGGCGTTAGCTTCCATAGTGTACGGAGATCCCAAAATCCGCTGTGGGAGAAAAAGTTATTTTCTCGCGTCGACGTGAATGGAAGTTGTTCTTCCAAAAAAAAACTTGTACATTTGTTCACGTCACTTCGAAGATGTTTTTTAAGAGGCTCTGGTAGGCCTACTACTTAATCCTGTCTTCACAAATCCATTTTTCTTTTCTCCGTTTTGATGAAAACTATCTGGTAAACTTTTTGACGAAAAATGTCCGCTAAATTTCTTCCAATGGTAGTGACTGGTGAACTCTTGTCCTTACGAGGACCTTCAGCCATAGTCTAGTGAGCGAATTAACCAAATTACTCTTCGGTGGCCCTGATCAGACGGTTGGTCTCAGCATAATGCGCACATTTGGCCAGGATTTGGATCAGCGATTTGAACAAATTCACATTCGTGTACAAATAAATAGGACGCTAGTAAAACCTTTAACATAAATAAAGATTACATTAATACTTCAGAAATAAATACCTGGACCTGTCAAAATCTATCCCGCAATTCAACAGCAGGTTACATACTCAATTATTTATGTCGACTGTATGCCGCACAAAACTTGAACCATCTTAGCCAAGTACGCTGCAGTCTATGAAAATACCGATAACTAACCCGAGTTTCAACTTCTTTGCAAACATGGAACAGGGATATCAAAGGGGTATGAAGGTTGTTTTTATGCTTCAATGTTACATTTTTGTAAGCAGACAAATGTTTTTTTTTAAATCTACCATAATTCCTACTATTTCAAAAGTATTTCCAAACCTTTGGTCTTTCAAACGTACATTGATGACAAAACCATATTTCTTCAACCGGTTTTGTAAAGTCCTACACCACCTCCACATAATATGAACCAATCCTACTCCTAATGTAACAAAAAGGTCCCGTGCGTAACGGATACTAAGTATGGTCCTTCTGAAATATTGGATAGGTTCTGCTAACGCAACCTCGCGAAAAGTCACACAAGAACTCGTGACATGTACCATCGCGTTACAAGTGAGCAATAACGAATTGTCAGTTATGTCGAACTTTACTCCAATTAGACATTGATATTGCATTTAAAAAAGTAAGAGGTCTAATCAAGAGAAAAATACTTTTGTGACGGAAGGCGAATTTAGTCATGTAGCCGATTCAATTTTAAACAAACTCATTTGAGAAAAATACTGAAACCACCACCTTCCATTTGAAAAATCGCCATTGTCAAACAACTGCAAACACATATAAAATCGTTTCATATGCTGTTTGGAAAAGATGCCTTTAACATAATTCAAATTCAAATTATCTTTAAGCACATAAATGTATTTACTTGATTTTTTGATGAAAACATGGATTCAAGATCCTCGTTCCAGTTCGCCATCTCAGATTTTTCCTGGAAAAAAGTCGCTTGAAATTTTCACTGTTCAAATGCAACCGTAAAGTCATTATATTATTTCCCCGTGAAATTTGCTAAAGCTATGTAACCTCATTCACTGTCCAGAATAACGAAAAACCTCGGAAGCAAGGGAAATGAACCCTAAGAGGTAGCAAGCAAGATAAAGGGGGTGGTAGGGACGTGAAGCTGACGTGTGCTAATTTTCAATTTCATACTTTTATGTGGCATTTTCATAATTTTGATTTGAGATGTCAACTCAGATCAAACGGTTTGAAAGTTCGGATTTTTAATTTGTAATGAACTTGAGTTGCACTGCACGTGACCTTTTATGAATTTACCGTAGTTGGCTACAGACAGGCCCACCTTTATAAAAACTAGCAACGTAGACAAACGCATGCGCGCACCCAGGGGAAAAGTCCAAGAGAAAGAGACGAAAGTCCACAATACGGCAGTACCCCGTTTTTTATTTTAGTTCTCACGCTTTTTGTTAGCAAAAGGTCCACTTTGCCAGAGATTCGAGCCCCCGTATTAGAGGCTGGGTGCGCGCATGAAACGTCTACACAAATTGCACCCAATGCAGCTCCTGGTTTAAACGCGGGCTTCTTTTTCAAAGTTTGGTCAGGTATAAATAACGCCACAAACATGGAGGTTCACTGAAACACGTCTACCTTACAGATGTGACAATCCCTAGCCACGGAAAACTTGAGAGGCCGACAAAAATACTAATGATGAAATACCGGTGATGATAATCATCCACTTTGTTAATTTACTTCACCTACACAATTGGAAATAGCCGCTAAAATGAAACTCATTCGAGTAAGCACCACGTCATGCGCGCCACTCAGAGGGGGGGGGTCGGAGCCCCCCCCATTTGGCAAAGTGGGCAAAAAGGTCTGCCCGCTCTCTTGTTAACAACAGTTCCATAACGTCAGGAATTCGAGCCCCCCATTTTGAAGACTGGGTGCGCGCATGCACGTGAGTCCCTGGACAGCCCCAATATGGTAAAACCCAAGGAGCTCAAGTCGGGGTTAAATCAGGATGGGCATAAATAAGGAAATTTACTGTATCAACAGATTAGACAAATAAGAATAAGATACAAAGCATTGATACAGTGTACACGCGCACAATAACTGGGTCTATCAATTTTCCCGCCGCAAGCGATTGAACCAATCGGATCACCAATGGCGCAAACCTTTCGAAAACAAGCCTAATTTTTAGGGAGTCTGTTACTGCTCTTTATATTTTCAAAACTTTAATTTGTTATAGTTAATTTATTTGCTGTGCACCTCAATGAGACCAGTTCATATATATGCATTTAACACTATTAATACATTGTAAAACCATAGATTATGCACTATCAACATGAGCCAAAAACAGTACACCCCTTTATTAAAAAATGGGTTAAAGGTTAGAAACAAAGGACGAGAGCGTAGACAAGTTTCCATCACTTGCAACGTCGATTTTTTACGATGGACGTTGGAGAAGAACATCAGTCTGGTGACAGCAACACGGAATCGTACGAAGGCGATGATTTTCGAAATTTGATTCGTTGTGTTGTTTGTCATTTTTTTCCTACAGTTCAGGATTATTTGTGGATACAGGAACAAGAACTGAACGATGCAGGGTTCGTGACAACGTTGGTGAACGGTGATATCTATCTAAGGTGTTACAACTGTCATCGATATTGTCATCTCCTCTGTTTTCATCCAACCTTTCCAGATGAAAACTTTAATGAAGAGGACCTTCAGTACTTGAGTGAGCATGGCATACTGTGTGATTTATGTTGAATTATTCAACGGTTCTTTTAAGAACCATTTCACGCTATACCTACAACCAACGGCCCTTTTAAGGGCCACTCAACACTGCCCAGAAGAACTGCTCACTTGAGAATGTTGATTTATAAACACGCTTTCGTAGTTTTCTCAGTAGGCCTATGTGAACCGTAAATCAAAAACTGTCCGATAACTATGCTGCTATTGGGCAAGCAGACGACATAAAGGGTCGGAACCGAAGTTTGAATTTTGAAATTAATTACCAGTAGCATTGCCAAAAGTACTCACAATACCAACACTTCTACTATTGAAAGACTTTGAAAAGCGTTTCAATACCGAAATTGATATAAATTAATGTTTTTTTCGCTGTTTTGGACAGTAAAGTAGATGCAAGTATTTCTCGTCAAATTACACTGACCGGAAACTGCAGCTGATAGGTCAGGAGAGTTGAACTCAGCTCGTAAGAATATGCTGGAGTTGCGAATCTGTTGTCTATAATCTATGTTTAGATCGAGTAGCTCTACTCGATAACGGCACGTTCGGTTGCGTTACCTGACACCTGACGGCAGACGGAGGAGTTGAAATTATCCAATGACGTTTCACACGCAGTCTGTTCAGCAGTTCACAACACGGGTTAGTGGTGTCAGCTTATCGCTTGAATTTATAGTTTAACAGAGGCGGATCTACAGGGGGG
>NMRA01001196.1:30085-41332 GCA_002633005.1 Phoronis australis
GGGGGGGGGGGGGTGCAGGGAGCTTAACCCCCCTCGGGACAAGATCAAAAATAAAAATTGAAAAAAAAATTGCCAGAAAACCGAAATTAGCTACTAAAAACCACAGAAAATATTACACAGGAGGAAGGAAACCTTCCTTCCCCTCCTACGCGTCTCGGATTCGCTCGAATCCCAACCCCCCTTACGAAACACGCATATCTGCCACTGTGTTTAACACCAATAAGTCATCAAAATTCGATGTAAAACCCTTAAAAACACACCGAGTTTTTATAAAAACATGTTTTATTTCGCTGTTACGGATTTACTGGTATTTGGACACACCGTAGCCTACAAAGTTCGGCAGACCAATTTACCGAGATCCGTCTCCGTCTGTTCGGAGTAAATTCGATATATTCTTCCGTGAAATGCAGACAGGAGAACCTAGATCTGTGTTGTTTATACTTGTGATTTTTTAGCTCTAAACACACAAAACGCTTGCTATCCCGCCCAGTGGCTCGGAACCCGATCACTAGGCCCGGCGTAGCGGCCGGACTGACTCGCTATCCCGGCCAAAGATACTTGTCCCGGCCAGTGGCTCGGAACTCGATCATGCCCGTCGCGGCCGCCGGGACTGGCATGAACATAAATCAGCTTGAGTTGGAAACTAAACCTCCAGTAACGAAAATACTATAATAGTGAAATAATGTGCACGTAATTATTAATGGGAATGAAACTGAAAAGCTAATTGATTTGCGAAGTCGGTTTCCCCTTTCAAAGACCGTCAGGGAAAAGGTTGTACAGTAACAATGATTTGAATAATGTATTTGTATTTCTAAATAAAGATTCCCCTAACATGTGACCATAGCATATATAATCGAGTAATTGTTTCACAACAGCTTTCTGTCAGCAAACACTGAATTAGTATGCGCTCACACGGCCTCGGTGCCCGGTCATTTACCTTTGTTGCAGGCATCAAAAGCCGGTAAAGCAATGGTTTATTCATTGCTGGCTTCTCAAAGCATTTGCACTCTCGAGCACTCCAAGGCATTACAAATTGTATCTAATGAGACAGACTTTGTTTCAGTTTCATTAAGCATTGGTTAGTATGAAAATAATTCGTTTTGAAACAGAACGCAGAATAATAAACTTCTACATTGCAACTCGCCCGGCGCCAATCCTGTCTTAGTCAAGAGCTCATCCGACGAAGACTTCACGGCTCGGATCCTCAGGTTTCATAGGGCCTGGCTATAAGTTCGAACCGGAAAACACTGATCAAGTAATACTAGAGAGGCAACGGAACGTATGGATTGGATAATTACTTGGTAAGCCGACGTTCGTCAGGCACTGTCGACGACTGCAGGCCACAGTTACGGACTCTGAGATGTTTCACGGCCTCATACTTGCTATTTACAGCGTACTTTTCATTCTTCACTATCATGAGCCACTTCCTAAGCATTTCGGTCTTTCGAGGAAGTCGAAAAAATGATTTACCCGCTTTTCTCGCAGCTGCATAGTTCGGACAAGCGGGAATGATGCACCACAACATAGCGGCATTCACTCTGATTTACAGTATGAAGCTAGGAAATGATATTGGGCATAAATTTTGTTTATTAATACCATAAAGAAATCACATTTATCCGAGTACTAAGTAGTAGGCAAAGTGAATATATACATTAGACACATAAACGTTTGACACCAAGCTAAGTAGTTAAAGTGGCACGATTTGTAACATAACCCTTGTATTGCAAAAATACATTTGGGTGGGAGCCTTTTGATGTAGTCAATACCTTTGTCGAAGGCCAGCATATCATTACAATAGACTCTTACCAAATCGTCAGTTATCATGAAGACACCAAAAGTCCTGAATCAAAAATAAAAATAAAATTTTCTTCTTAGCCATATAAGAAAAAATCATTGTCTAGTGTAATTCAACAGCTGAATACCTTATATTTGACATATAACGTTGGCAATCCATTGTCATGGCTATTTTGGTATTTGTACTAAAATTTCAGACAAACATTAAACAGAAGTGTCCAATAATAAATGTGAATTGTGCTTTGTTTAGTTTGCCTAAACCGGACCTTATTATGAACCTGCCAATAATCCTTCGACAACCTGTATTGAATGTTCTCGTCAGAGGGAGGCAGTCAGGGCCGTAATAATGTTTCCACTTCACAATTGCAAAGTAAAGGTTTAGTCCTGTAATCATTAATATATAATAGCCTGGAAACAGTTTATACAAATTTTCTCAGTAAGTAACAATTATGAGTATATTTTCAGATAATTTATTTATTTGCTAAATTGAGTTATACAGTAGATATTTGTCTGAAAATTTATGTGGATTGCAAGATAAAATTTCTGTATTAAATGAATTCATGAAACGGACCCCTGGGAGGCTGTTACTGTACTTTAATTATATCGTCACAATTATCGTACTGCCCCCTCTCTCCCTCCGCAGTCGCTTCCACTTTCGAGAGGCACATAAAGCGACGAGACAGGGGCCCCTGATTCATGCATGTCCCTAAGCTTATTTTATTTAGGTCAGTGCTTCCCCCGCTTGCAACAAATTTTGAGTTACTCCCGCGAGGAAAAGATGTGGACCATATTTTGCACAGGGCCCCAGCCAGTAGCTTATTTAGGTAAATGGATAAGAATTACTGCATACAGTAATAAATGTGAATAAATGACAGTATACAAACAGCCCTATCAGTCTTCCCATATAGCACACACTCTCAGCCTATGCAAATTTGCTTTTTTGTTATTCTCAAAGCCTATTGGCTGTTCAATTGACACACAACAAAAAATGATTAGGTTTGTCACAATTCAATTTCAGACAGTTGTTACCTATTGCTAACTGCAACAGATTCAACGCTGCATTGACAACACTCAGCACCATTCTGAAGTGAAACAACGCTCTGACACAGACTGCACACATGTGGATCTAGGATGTTGTCAGGGGGTAGCTTTGGAAGGAAAAATAAAAAAGGCTATTCCAAATGTCATGCCAGCTGTGTATTCTTTCACAGAGTAAGATTTGTGCATGGAGAGGGCGCTTAACTGCATTTCCAAAATTGTCTTTATAAGAAATACTCACAGGCATGAGCAAAACACAGGTGACAGGTTGCTTCTTATAGATCTTTTCACCTTACAGTGGACACTTGTCCGCATCTTCTACAGGTAAAGCATAATGACAATCACACTACTGGTGATATCCACTAATACCCATGGTGCATGGACACATCAAGTTGGATACAGTGCCTTTAATCTCAAAAATACTTACTTGAGGCTGAAAAAACAAACCACATTATTTTTGAGTTGCAGTTAAAAATGACCTCACCATGAAGGGGGATGTTGTTTTCAGCAACATTCTTGTTGGCGTGAATAGGTTCGAGGTTAATAAAAGGATTAACTCGAACCAGTCTCTTCAGTCTATAATGGCACCGAAAGCTATTACCACCGGTCTGTAACAACCTGCGCTCACCCACACACGGGGGAAAAGTGACAGTTTTATGCTATAAAAGTATGACTTTGAATCTTTGCATTGGTCTTCTAGGTTTTGTCCACAATTCAATGGGAAACACAACTTGGAAGAAATAATATTCTTTGAGAACGTACGCCGGTTCCCGCTAATGACATTAATGGATAAATTTCCACAGGTGCTGATTACCAGCACACACTCAGATGCAAATCTCACACTCTTTGTGAAGATTTGAAGGTTATTGGCTCTTATATGTGATTTACTGTCATGCCGTTGTGAGTTTATGAACTGCATAGAGTAGGCATCACATTTTGTGAAAACGTGAAACCTTATGCATAAATGTCTTGGTAAGTCTCTTCTATGTGTCCAGAAGTAAGCATCATGTGTTTTGTGAATGTGGAAAACTTAGATATTGCCGTGAATCACTGTTGTGCGTCCAGATGGAAGTAACACATACTTTGTGAAAAACAAGAAACCTGGTACATGAACATGTCTGTTAAACCACTTGGAGTATATGCATCGAGAAGGGGCCATTACTGTGGTTGTGAAAATGTGAAAAAGCTGGTTCATAAATGTCATTGTGAGTCACTTACCCTCTTCCAGACGAAAGTTTAAAGAAGATACAGAACACATTGTTTAAGGCTCTGTGTGAACCACTTCTATGCTTTCTGAAAGGGCTTAGATGTCTTTGTGAATCGTTCTAGTGTACAAAGACGAAAGTTTCACTTTTTTAAAAATACGAAACCTGGGTCATCGATGTCTTTTTGAATATGTACTTACCGATGCAGTTGTCACATATCTTATGAAAATGTAAAGACTAAGGCTCAGTGTTGCGTGAAAACTGGTGCATAGTTACCTTTGCGAATGACGTCTATATGTCCTGCTGCAAGATCCATATTAATTTGTTGTTAGTGCAACAGATGTACGCAGTCGTCTTGATACCAACATCACATACTAAGTTTAAGTGTGACCCTGAAGAGCAGTTGCATTGTAGTGATCTTAGTTACCTGTTTTCGGTAAGATATGTGTCTCAATAAATCACCTTTTGCAATCCTTTGACTTATATTTTTTTGAAAATGTTAACTCTGCACTACGCCTTGTATTTGTGATCAATCTGGCATGAAAACATCTTGTTATGTTATTTTTGCAAGCATCATCTGCTTTGTGAAACTGTAGAAAACAAAAGCCCTCTACTTGTACATGTATATGTGAAATACATATCCACCTTGCATGCACCACTTGTCAACGCAAACACACTAATGGGGGTACATCTGCCTTTCACAAATAATGGTCTCAATCTGCCACTTTGTTTATTTATGAGAATCATAATGATGGAAAGATGGTAATAGAACTATATTTTTGACGTCAGCCAGGTATTATAGATGGAGATTTGTAACCGAACGGTCCACGCATTTTGTTTACCCGAATAGGTAAACTGCTTAAGTTTCGCTTCTAAGTTTGTTAGGAGAAACTAACAGTATTAAGAAAAGAAACCCGTTAGGTTAAAAAGCAACATTGCGATTGAACTTATTTGAAACCTAGCTGGGTCACCTACTAATGATATTGATAATGATAAAAACTACAACGATAACGTTAATAGTTATAGTGGTTATGCTAATCATCACACATGATTTTAATCCAGATTTGGAAATTGGTTAAGATAACAAGCGCTATGAAAATATCGAAATCACATGCAGGCCTATGAATGGGAATGCACTTTTAATTTTGTAGCTTATAGTCGCAAATGATTAGTATTCTTTAATACTCAACGGCACTTAGGACTGGTATGCCTCTACGGTATACTGAGGCGACATGGAGGGCGTCGGTGCAGAAGTCTCCGTTGTTTCATTCAGCCTAGAGCACTCAGCACCCGAAAAACCAATATCGTCCAACTTTACAACGTCTCCTTGACAGCTTATGGAAATTTGAATATTTCAATACATGTTTTGACATTACATTTGCGGGTATTTTTAATTTACGAGGGCTTAAACCAGCACCGCTTATAGCCTCAGGCGCTTACCATGTCCACTTGGCCTCCAATCCGTGGACGTTAAAATCAAGCATTTTCGCGAGATTATTTCCTCTCAGCCCGCCTTCCGAACGAGTCCAGGTGATCACGACAGACGACATGCATCATGATGGTTTAAGTTAGAGAGAAAGGGCCAAAAGTACAAAAAATGATAAAATTTTTGCACTCATCTGTAGGGTCTTCGATGTGAAATGACTAAAAACTTTTCATTTTTGCACTTAGTTGTGTACAAAGTTCAAAAAAGTGACAAGACCATTGGTTTGAATCTTATTTTTGTAACTAGTTTTCTTTGAAAGCAAGAATGAATTTACATGGACGGGAAAATGTTTTGACGTTTACGGTATATATTCATGTTAACCAGCTCGTCTGTTGACGTTTTTCAACCAATGTATTATTCATTTTAGTCTTTCAACGGTTACCAAGCATAATAAACACCCATACAGGTCAATAAAATACGTGAAATGACGTGGCATAGCCAGCAATAGCAAACTATTGTCAAGGGGTGATGCAGTCTGGAAATTTGAATAACATTTGAATTAAAGTTGCTGTTACCAAATTTAGTTGAATAAAACGGCTAAAATTCAAATTGGAGTGATTTTCTCATATTTCGTACATTCAAAACGGGTACTAACATGCCCAAACCAGCAGTAATGTACGACGGTCAAGGATAGAACAAGGAGGCAACCGGTGGGGATTGGTGTCGGGGAGGGAGATTGACGACCAAGGGGCGGAAAAATAAAAAGAACAACAACAAGAATAACAATCTAAGAGGAGAGTACGCCAATGTTTGTATTGACTTAGCTTGACAAAAAATAAGTTCACACAGGTGCGTTTCAGAGACATTCGATCACAAAAAATCTCGCAAGTTAAAGACAAGTGTTTCGCGACTAAGCTCCTGAACTCATTTCAAATGTAATGTTGAAATACGGGGTAAGACTTGGTGTTTCTGATGCATAGGAGAAGTTTTCTCACCCCAAGTGTTTGCAAATGCCTTAGGTCTACGCAACAGATCCTCGGTAATCTTTACTCCGGACTCCAGTTCTGGGCTGCATGTGAAGTACATGTACAACGTATTAGGCCGTACCGGCAACTAAGTGACATTTCTTTGCATTACACTGTACACACATTTGTGTTTTAAAGGGCACTAAACCCTGTTACATGGCCTTTGATTTCTTAATATTCGGCCTCATTCCCCTCTCAAAAAATCGCGCACAATTCGCCCATCGGGTCAAAAAATCCCCCTAGTAGTTTTAACCTCAGACAACCTTAAAAATATCAAACCCACTGACTTTAGTCGCGAGGCCGCCAGACACTGGGAACGTCAAATATTGGTTTCCCTATAAATAAGGTCCACATGCAGGAGTACTAGAACCAGTTTTGCATTATTTCACTCTCTCGTATTGAAAGAAAAATAAAAGACAGCTTCCGTTCGTCTGCGGTTCAAAATGAAACACATGCAAGTCCTACAAGAAAAGTATTGTGATAAGCCATGCGGCGGAGCTTAGAAACATGTAGGAAAGCGTGTTTTCACTTATGAACTTGCAGTGCATTCCTCTCAGAAGCAGTCTCAAGCAGACTGCGTTTGAACAGCTAGCTAATCACGATTATTCATTTACACTGTGGCCAAAAACACTGCCCCCGTCATTGTCAGTATATGTTATATACAGCGTGCAGATTCGCAACTCCGACGTTTTCTCGCGTATGCTAGAGGATGTGCCACTCTCCTAAATTATCTGTTTCAGTTTCCGGTTAGTGTATTGTGACGACACAACAGCCGACCATTAGCAGACTACATACTTGCCGGAAATAAAACCTGCTAATTTGGCCAGGTGTCACTAGGGAATAATGACGTCATTGCTGCTGTAAGAGCACAGATTTTGTCCTTTGAAAGTATACGGAGTTGGCGGTCCATGTACTATAGTCTATGGTGTCCGGTAAGAACATTTAAGAATTGGTCTTCTTGTCTATTCACTGAGGTGCACGAAGTACTGAATGGTCAAATTCAAGGAAGTGTAACACTATACACTGTTTGGATAGATCAAATTCTAAAGGCATTTTCAAAAACAATGCTTTTAGTAAAAATCTATACCTTTGTCCATATTTAGCTAAATACACATACTGGTCAATAAGCCCTGACCTGATTACTGAGTCATAGAATACAATATGATAATTAGTTATTACAATTGTCATTTAATTTGCGCAAATCATGTCATATTTGAATACTTAGCAGACTCTGTAAAGAGCTTTCAAATTTTTCCAAACATTTTGGGATTGACTAGGCTTAAAGAACATAATTTTATTTGAGAAATCTGGGTGGGAAGTCGCTGTCAATCTATTAATGCATGTAGGCCAGAACTGGGTTCAGCAAACTTTTGACTTAATATCGCATTGTTGTTGAAGTACCTATTGGCCTCACTGGTATGCGCTACAATGTATTAATTGGTGCACAATTTACATTTTGTTGCTTTGACCGGTGTTGTGACGTGTTAGTAGGGGGTCAGTGCACTGTTGTCCCCGGGCCCACGTTTCCTTGCATTGCTCATGGCTTAAACGGTCGTATGTACAGGTACGCACACGCACGACAAACGAAAACTACGTTTTATTTTTGTTTTCCGCAGGATCTTTCTATGCTACGTACACACCGTTGACTAAGATTCAAATCGAATAAAAACTCCAGAACCTTTGAAGTTGGATAAGTAATGAACAAATTTCCACGCGGCTGGAGGTGGTTCCGCAAAACTTTTTTCTCGCCACATGTTATGTATTTCGTTTTTTGAAGTTCCCCACTAATGAAGGCGTATTTTGCTAGAAAGATGTGGAATATTGCAAAAAATGGCCAATTTTTGTGAACAAGATTTGAGTTCACCAAAGTGAGTCCTTTGGCTCATACTTTGGCGATGAATCGTGGCATTTAGTGCTGGCTCTTGGATTTGCAACGTACTCACAATTATAGTTTTGTTAAATACTACGCTCCATAACTAATTACGAGCTCCAGCTAGGCTACGGTTCATCTATTATTTGAGAAAAATAAAACCAGGGAAGAAAACCAAATATTTTAAGGTGTATTGGGAATTTCAGGGTCACAGCTCTACAGATAATTGTTTCACAGAAGGTACCAGATAGGTACCTTAAAGGAGAATGCCACCCGATTTAATTAGTCTTTTATGCCGTCTTGATCGGTCTATATCCACTTCGCCTCGCATACGGTCGACCTTACCTTGCCAAGAGATGTCGCTTTAACCTGTGAGGAAGGTGAGAAAGGACGCTAGCGACGTCAGTGGTTCATCTGCAGAGTGAATGCCGCTATGTTGCGGTGCATCGTTCCCGCTTGTCCGAACTATGCAGCTGCGAGAAAAGCGGGTATATCATTTTTTTCGACTTCCTCGAGAGACCGAAATGCTTAGGAAGTGACTCGTGATAGTGAAGAATGAAAAGTACGCTGTAAATAGCAAGTATGAGGCCGTGAAACATCTCCATGTCTGTGGCCTGCAGTCGTCGACAGTGCCTGACGAACGTCGGCTTACCAAGTAATTATCCAATCCATACGTTACGTTGTCTGATCTTGTTCACGGCGCCTCTCTAATATTTCTGCATCACTGTATTCCTGTTCGAATTGATAGCCAGTGAAACTTAACGATCCACCTGCGAAGTCTTCGTAGGGATCGACTGATGAGCTCTCGTCTAAGTCGAGATTGTGAGTTGCCATGTTGATGTTTATTACTGAGCGTTTTGTTTCAAAATGAATTATTCTCACCCTAACCAATACTTACATAAAACTGAAACAAAGTCTGCCTCATTAGATGCAATTTGTAATTCCTTTGGAGTGTTCGTGAGTGCAAATGATTTGAGAAGCCAGCAATTAATAAATCACTGCGTTACCGGCTTTAGGTGCTCATGCTAATTTAGTGTTTGCTGGCAGAAACTGTTATGAAACAACTCAGTCGATTTCCACCCCACGGACTGTTAGGGGAGTCTTACATTTACATAATTAAAATATTGTCATTGTACAACTACTGCCCTGACGGTGCTGTGGCCAAAGCGGAACCTAAATTCGCGGCTCCCGACGAGTAAGTAGATTTGCAATTCGTGTGTAATTCACCAACATAATAACGTGTGCATTACTTTGGCTCACTAGTATAGTATTTTGTTGACTGGAAGTTTAGTTTCCAACTTTGGCTGATTTATGTTCGTGATGTCTGATCAGTTTCCGAGCCACTGGCCGGGATAACGAGTCAATCCGACCGGCCGCGACGGGCCTGATCGGGCTCCGAGCTACTGGCCAGGATAACAAGCGTTTTGTGTGGTTAGAACTCAAAAAATCACAAGTCTAAACAACACGGATCTAGGTTAGCCAGTCTGTATCTCACGGAAAATACTTCGAATTTGTCTCCGAGAAGAAGTTACAATATCAAGCTGCCTTACTCATAACCGGAGCTTACAGGGGATCCAATAGTGTTAAGGTTTTGAATAGTCTCAAGTGGCCGAAAGTGTCTACTCGACGCAATCTTCACATGACCACATTTACTTTCAAGGTAATAAACAATGTCAACAACGTTTCTGTCAAAAAAATATTTGATCTATACACTAGACAAGGCCATCGTAGTGATTTGAGATCCTCCACCCCATATGCAATTCCTCCGTCGTTCAGTCAGGCATTCAGAAGGTCTACAGTCATGATGTGCATCAACAACTGGAATTCTCTTCCAGTCTCTGTTAAGGAAAGCAACTCTTTTACGAGTATAAAAAATAATTTTAGAACTGTTTTTCATAATTTTGATAACTCAACACCCTTGACTCAATTATCTCTTCACCGCGATAATGAAATAGCATTGTACAGATCCAGATGTGGCCTTTTCCTCAACTCTGACAAGTTCAGGCACAACTTTAGTAATGTCTCTCCAAACTGTAAATGTGGTGACCATCAATCTTATCCTCATAACCATGCGCACGGTCGGCTCGAAACTAAATGTACTTAGTAGGCTATCTTGTCCTTGTCAGTCGTACGGATGTTGTCTCTACTTGAGAATGAATTGTGAGTTGGATGAGAATCACTAGTGGCAGTGATTGGAACTAGGCTCATTTGAAAAACATTGTAATCAATATTTCCATCCCTTGTTACCCTATGGTGTAGCCGCATCGCGCGTTTATTGCCGATGAATAACATAAAACTTTCCCTAATCGTCTGCACGATCCTCAGTGACAACTATGCAAACACCACTCAGACGAAGTTGGCTCGTCACAGCCGATTATTACGTGAAGTGGTTTGAATCAGAAGTAAATTCAAAATGATTACTAACTTAGTTATTATTATAGTTAGCAGCACCAGTAGGTGCAACATTTTTGTTTTTATTGTCCATCTATATCCTATCTTTAACGGTTACTGGGCTGGGGCGACCTTTTCTGCAAAGGTTAAAGGGCTTGCAATCAAATCGAATCTCCCGCCAGGTACAGAACAGGTTCGTATACCCTCAGTCCGAGGTGCACTTATGGTAGAATGGTGCCGGGAAAAACCAAGACAAAACGTAGTTTTGATTCTAAGGGAGTTGTGCGTCTACATGCATACGACCTTTGGCATTGAGAACGAATGCTACTGTCGCCTCAGGCCTCTGTGGTCATGAACACAGCAAATTGTGAAAAGAGATAAATCCCAACCCTAATTCCTTCTTTCAATTAATAAATTGAGATTTCAATCCTTCGGTCTCATGCTAACGACATGCTTTAACCACCGATTCTATCTTTGTTATCCAGAGTCCAGTGGCGG
>NMRA01001197.1:0-18637 GCA_002633005.1 Phoronis australis
ATTTTAGGTGATATCTCTAAACTAAAAGAGTAGCCTCAACTCTCTTGTCAGTCAGAGTAAGGCCACATCACAAAAAGCCCAAATTCGCGGGCCTCGTTTAGTACTAAATATATAAGAGACAAGTTTTTTTAAAAGCAATTATCAACGTTCAATCTTAGAAGTGTCTACAAAGAGAATTTCAACTTCAAATATATTCCGATATAGCAGGCAGGTTAAGCAACATCTAGCCACTTGTGACTGGCCTGAAAATGGTCTTGGAGTTTTCTCCCCTGCTGGAAATTTAATTGTACCTATGAGTTGCAAATTTCTTTTTCTTACTAACCTTACATGAGTCTTTATGACCATCAATGCCAAACTTTGTCACCAGTTTTCCAAGTCTGATTTTTTGCCGTTCAAAAAATGCAGTTTTACTGACATGAAAAAATGCAAAATATGACTTTATAGCCAAATAGGTCATATCTCGGTAACCAAAGGTCATTGAGTGCAAATATTGCGGCAATGCACTTTGGGCCAGCATCTCAACACATGCACAAAGTATTAGTTCTGTATGTATTTTTGAGTATATAGTGATTTTTCATTTTCATATGGTTTTTATATGGAATCATTCTTAAGTTTAGAAATTTTAGGACTTAGGCGGAAATTTAAAAAACCATATGTCTGCTTACAAAAAAATTAACATTGAAGAATAAAAACAACCTTTACACCCCTCTGGTGTTCCTGTTCCATGTTTTCAAAGAAGTTGGTTGCAGTTTCATAGACTGCAGTCGAGAGATTTTGTGCGGCATATATTCGACATGAAATGAGTGTGTAACCTGCTGTTGAATTGCGAGATAGATTTTGACTGGTCCGGGTGGTTATTTATGAAGTATTACTGTAATCTTTATTCATGTTAAAGGTTTTACCAGCGTTCTATTTATTTGTACACGAATGTGAATTTGTTGAAATCGCTGATCCAAATCCCGGCCAAGTGTGCGCATTCTGCTGAGACCAACCGTCTGATCAGGGCCAGCGAAGAGTATTTTGGTTAATTCGCTCACTAGGCTATGACTGAGCCTCCTCTTAAGGACAAGAGTATACGAAGAAATTTAGCGGATAATTTTCGTCAAAAAGTTTACCAGATAGTTTTCATCAAAACGGAGAAAACAAAAATGGATTTGTGAAGACAGGATTGAGTAGTAGAGTCTCTTAAAAACATTCATCTTCGAAGTGCCTTGAACAAATGTACATGTATAAAGTCTTATTGCTGAAACAACTGCCATTCACGTTGACTGTAGAAGTAAGGTTTTCTTCCCACTGCCGATTATGGGGTCTTCGGATGGTATGGAAGCTAATGCCTTTGCATTTCGCTTGTGTGGCCGAACAACCGGCCACACAGTATCTTACCATGCTTAGCAGACGACGTACTTGCCGGAAATTGCAACAGATAATTTAGCCAGGTGTCGCCAGTGAATAATGACGTAAGGGCAAGTGCGTAAGGTCACAGATTTCGTCCATTGAAAGTATACGGAGTTGGCGGTCCATGTACTATAGTCTATGATGTAAGTAACATTTTGTTTTTACATAAAGGTACGTTCATAGCACAAATACCCTAGACTTAATGAAACATTTTAATGTCTCTTAAAAACGTTGTTAAGAATTTCGATTACTGATTTAGATAACATTCTACCCCGAATTAACTTTTAAAATGTAAGGCGTGATTGAGAGTATTGGTTAAAATGCAGTGGTCGTGTTCGTCTATCTCACAGTTCAATAAAACTTGGACAATAATAATCCAAACAGCTTACATGAAATTGACTGAAAAGTTTCAATGACATACACAGAGCCGTTTTCAATAACTCGTGCTCCTCAATTCAGATGAAGGCGATTGGCATCAATATCAAAAATGTTAGAAAAAATTGGTAGGTACTCTGCTTATCTTGAATAACCCCAGTAGATGGCGATAGCGTATACTGTGCAATATAATTTGTTTTAACTGTGCCATGTCTAAATTTTTAAACTTAACACTAACGACCGACGTCTGTACGCAAACTTCTTAAAGCGGTCCCCATGAATTTTCTTTTCTTTAAATATCACATGGGCGTGGTAAAGCATCGCTCCCAGTTGCGACAAATCCGGCACGATGTCAACGGGCTCACTAAAAAAGCCACTATCACGCGCCGGGAAACCGATATCAAGAAAACAACCAAAAAATAATAAAAAACCTTCGCGCAACATTGTTACAGTGAAATGTCGAATACCTGAGGAAATTCACAGATTTTTGGACGATATACAATTTAAAGCAATGGAACATAAAATCGGACATCGTCACGGCACATCTAGTTTACTTGTTCTCAACGACAGTATGCACGCAAATGCACAATTCTCACAGGATCAAAGTTACGCATGCCTTCGCTTTTTGTATCATCTTTCCATGCTATAAACACCTCGTTGACGGAATGGTATGGCTACTCTCTGAATGAAAGGACTTTGGATACAAACATAAGTGCTCTATTCACGGTGGGAGATTCGATTTGAGTGACCGATTTGTAACTTTTGATCGTTGATAATAGTAAACACATTTTCAGGCTGGTCTAGGAACTCCTGCTTTCCTGCCATATGCAGGAAAGATGTCAATTTCCAAGTGAACTAGAAACGAAGACGAGCAATTCACTCACACAGATACTGAATATTGAAAACAACTTTTAGAATTTCTAAGCAAAATGCTACAAATCCTTGTTGTGGCATTAACCAGCCTTTGGCCATCAAATACACTACTGTAGATTTTTTTAGATTTAATTCGTTAATGAGTACATGTATAATCGGGACGTACTCGGGTTTGAAATTTTTTAAGTCCCTGACGATACGGGTAAGATTAAATTCAAGATGTGACATGATGGGTCGATTTGGTGAATCACCAACAGCCAGATGTAGTATATGAACCCAATTCATAGGTTCTTTTAAATTGTTAAACTAATAAAATTACTTACAGACATTACCCAGACATTGTTTTTAGTCTTTTGAGCTAGTGTGTTTTGTCGTGATGTACCTGAACGTGAATGTAAGTTGATTTTTACATTAAATATGCTGAAATTGATTGTGTCTGGACTTTATGCTATATTTCAAGTTTCATTGTTAAATCTCAAATTTCGTTCGCCGAGCCAATGATTGGAAATTGGGCAGGATGTAACAAAAGTTCACGGCGCTCTAACGTATCATTTAAAGGACGCGTTTTGTTTTCCTCACCCTATCCTTACATATTTTCAAATTATAAACAGCAAATAACATGTTTGGGTTATTGTCAATCTCAGGAGGAAAAGCTAGCCATTCATGTTATACACAAATGACTTATTGTATTTTATAAAGAAACTGATTTTGTTAATTCAATATTATATCTATAAAACAAGTGAAACTCGTTGGGAACACAATCCTTAAAGTGTTGTTTGGCTTGAATGCAAGACTAGTAGGTAAAATTGCAGTGGCAGGAGAGGGGATAAATCTGGTTCATCATGAATTACGTAAGGTGTTTTCTATCTAACATAAACTTCCCGGGACATTATCGTTCTTAGAACTCCCCCACCGTGGCACTGCCAGCAACTTGGCCGCGCAAGTAGAGCTTACATGCTACTGTATCTGCTATGACTTGCGAGCTGGCACAAGGAGATTGGCAATAACGGTAAAAAAATCATTTCGACTGATTCAATCGCTGCACAAACTTTGAATTGAAAAATTCATAAAACTCCATACCTTACTCTTAGGATGAATTATACAGAAATATTAAGTGGTTTTGCTGTTGGCCAGTTATCAGCAACACAGAAAAAGGGAGTGATTACCTGCATCCCTCATGGAGCAGATATAAGTAAACATTATTTGAAAAACTTGAGACCCGTATCTTTACTCAATAAGACACATAACAGGGCTCGACGCTATTAAAATCGCCAGGTCGCATTTTGCGACCTAGCCAAAATCCCAGGTCGCATTTTCAAAATCCAACTCTCCTTTGTAAATGCCAAGTCGCAAAATTTCCCCGCCATTTTACGCGCCAAAATTGATTTTTTAGATCATCGAGGACATGTGTAGATTATGCTCTAACCTGCAGCGTTAAATACTCACAAATTTCAGATCGCAAAATTGACTTCGTTCATGCATACGGCGTTACTGTTCTTCACGACCGCCATTGAAAGGCTCCAGAGCGCAAGGCAAGTTGCCGACATGAAAGTTGAATCAGTGCTCTCTAACTGAAACGTACATTCGAGTAGCTAAATTTGCGATGTGAAAATGGAGAAATGTTCGTCGAAAAAGTATCTGGGATTTTGATAGGTCTGACTTGCTACTGGCTGTCATCAAAGTTGTTAAAGATTCAAACTAACTCGGAGTGCAAATTCCCTCCACTTTTTGTTCGCAGCCCAAATTTTGCAATTTAACTCGACGTTTGAAAGACATGTGACGAAAAAAATCCGTGAAACGATTTCCTAACCAAATGACCTATTTGGATGCGTGCAAAAAATTCAGTGCAAATTTCATAACAAAAATGTGGTTCTAATGCTGTTTAGGTACTCAACAATTAGTTTTCCATGAAATGAATAGCCTCGAAATAATTACCGACTCCCTCCGTGCGGGTTTCCATCGGGTAATGGCGAGTTTGCTTCTTAGTACCTCCCACGTACGGGAAAAATAGGTCAGTCACAAAACGAAACGCATGTCACTAGTGTTAACTTTCTTTCGGATCGTCAAAGATCGATTCTGCATATCTCATGTTCACGCGACTTCCTTGCAGGTCATTGCTGTTCTCGGTTAGTGTTCTTTTGAACTTGGATTTGGCAACAACCAAATAACGGTCGGATTAACAAGTGTTGCTTTATATTTGCCTGGTATCTGCAGAGAAGCGTTAAAACTCGGCTCGCATTCGTTGGAAATTCCAAATAGCTTTTTACGACTTGATACGACCTGACAAAAATCTCATCTCGCATTTCTAAATTTCAGGTAGCAAATGCGACCTGCAGCTCGTTATGTCGAGCATAAATTGGCTTCTTCGGCTGTGGCTGACAGGTTAAAATCTGTTTTGGGAAAAGTAATCAGTAAGCACCAGACAGGTTTCATTTCTAGAAGAAATATGAACGAAAATTTCTGCGTGCTATATGATTTTTGTTTTATGCCCATGCAGCTAATAAACCTGGGCCCGGTCTCCAATCTCCGTACTCAGACTCGAATCATGCTCAAACTCACACTTCATACTCAACTCGAGTGCAGACTCAGCTTTGGTGTATTCAATGTCATACTCGAAAAATCTGTACTCGAAATTTCGAGCACGTACTCAGTTTTTGAGGGTACTCGAACTGAAGTGTATCTAATCTATATTTCGATTACGATTTTTCGTAAAAATTCGGAATCTATGCTCAAATCTCAAGTTTGGTATGGCAGTGTGCTTGAAATCGTACTCGAAAATAAATACGAGGCATAGAACAAAATATCGAAAGGGAACCAAGAAACACAGCAAATCTAAAAAAATAAGTCCTCTCACCGTATCTCAGCACTTCAATTTCAGTTCAGACTAAGATAATAGTTTTTATCTTAAATCTTCTTATTCCTCACCTTATTAACCCGCCGTATCACTGAATGTTATGGCCGCCATTCTACCTCTACAATTCCTGGCATCAGGCGTATTGTAATCTCTTGTCGGCGAGTCATAATAAGCGTCGAAAGCAGTTGTGAGAAAATTCGTGTGAGAAGTTTGTGCTGCCCTTATTTCGGTATGTGTGCCTACGTTTGTAGGGTTTCCAAAAGACGAGGAGGGAGGGAAGTTAAAAAAGTTCGCTTCCCTGTCAGGTACATTTCTCATCATAACTTAGTCATCTATAATTCCTCAATCCCCAACCCAAATGGAATTCCAGATTTTGTTTGCCGATTTCTAAGTAGACGTCTCCTCCCGTTCACTGCCCCTGGTGAACTCTGAATGCCTGCACAAGTATTGTTTTTTAACTCACGTGCCAAATGTCAACTCACTTGATACATCCCGGTAAAATACAAAGATACAGTATCAAAGTTTGACATCAGCATAGGCCTACACAGCAATGGGTTTTATGTCAAGACTAAATTAGCAACAGAGATGTGATGTGATGTGATAAGCTGTTACAAATTTCAGACATTTTCGGGACTGGGTGAGGAAGTCAAGAAGTAAAGCTTAAAAATTGCCAAATGTATCAAAGAAATGGCATAAAAATACTTATTGAAACTAAAAAATGAATATCAGTTACAAAACACTCAGAATTCCACGTTAGAGACATACTCTTGTAGTTGTAGTAGGGCGGTCGAAGTCGGCCATTTTGTTTTTGGATGGGTCATTTTCAACGTACCAAGTTCCATTTTCAAAAATTTTTATTAGTTAAACTCCACATTCTTAAGCTACAAAAAGTAAAGTAACAGATTCTCAAATAAACTTTCTAAACGTACAATAAATGAGTCTGACCTCTCTGTCCACTAAAGTGTGAAATTCCACCTTTGAATGAAGGTCCAGGTTCAGGAATTCCAGTCTCGCGAAACCGCGGCACCGACAAGTAGGCATTTTTCAGCTCTTTGCGCATGTTGGACTCACCAGTTGGGGGGGTGCATTAAATGTTTTTACATAAAAGAAAGGTCAAATTTTCACTTTCCGGACGAAGAATTTTTAATTTCGTCCTTAAACATAAAAATTTTGTTAAATTTCAACTTTAGAGCAAAATAAATACAAGTTAAAAATTTTTTTTCAAAATTCTTCGTCCGGTTCTTTATAGGCCAACCTCCCCTTAAAATATTGGACTGAACTGCATTCAAGTGTCACATGTCTCCGACGTGCGCAAAAGCGTTATGTGAATGTATCTACAACAGCATTTGAAATCTTCGTTAGTGACGTCACTTCCGCGTCCTTCTTCTATGGCGCCAAACACCAAGGTGGTTGTGTGTAAGTGAATACCTCTATTTCATCCAAATAATCTAAGTAGCTGGAAGAACTTTTATGGAGGATTAATATCCACAGTGCATTAATATATGACATTTATTGTGCAGATTCTATTATTTGTCCAAAATGTGTGATAGTGGTCGTCGGAATTCATAATTAAGTTGAAGCTGTCTGCATTGCGATTGTACTTGGTAATTGAAATAAATGCAACCGTACATTACGTTGTTGGTTTTCTTTGTGATGATACTGTGTCAATTGGAAGTACTGTTCTGTGGTAAATGGCTTAGCTATGGTCTATGATTGGATTTTATGAGAAACGCTGAAACAAAGGGGAGCGGGCGGCACAAATAAACGAGGACAAGGTGAGTGCCACACGGGCACTAGTCGGATGGCGTGTTCCAAAAAGCTGTGGGTAGGTGGTACTTTTTCAGCAAATTTTGTGGGTCCCAATAACCCCTAGATTTCTAATTTTTTTGTAAGAAAAGCCAATTGCTTTTGCCTCAACCCTGTGAAAATTGCTGTGGCAGTCGTCCCACAGAAATTCTGCAACAAAGGATGGGAATTTGACTTGCCTGGTTACTGAAGTGGGGGTCTCGCAACGATTTTTGGTACATGACTTCAAGCACCTTCTCAATGTGACAAACTCCCACCCTCAGGTACAACTAGGGTTAATGGAGTGCAGGGAAACTTGGATTCTGTAAATGACAATACGGTGTGTATGTTACACTAGTATTCCCTGAGGACAAGATGGTGCTACTTGAATGAAACGTCAACGGATGTAGTTTTTGTTTATTTACAGTTTTTAGTGCATCCCTCAAGTTTTCGGCTGAGTAAATCTGAAGAAGGTATTTAAGGTTAAACGTTGGATATTGTAATTTCGTGTTGATTCATCAATATTAAAAATGTGAATAACTTGTTATTGTTCTTGTTTTGGACGTTATTGTTTTGATTGTTCTTGTTTTACTCTTAATTGAGTAAACACAATTGTTGTTCTTGTTAGTGTTATTGACGAATTCATATGATATTTGTTATTGACTGTGATCCTTCATTGACCTGCTGTTGAAGTTTGACTTAACCCTTTTATAATTTGTTTGTTCAAAATGTGTCTTGCTCTTTCCACATCTTATTGAATTGTGTTTTGCTTGTCGCACGACCTTCTGGTGGTTTGGTCGTGCTCTTTGCAGGACTTGTTGAATTTTGTCTTGTTCTTTGCAGGACTTGTTGAATTGTGTCTTGCTCATTGCAAGACCCGTTGTTGATGCTTGACTTAGCCTTGTATAATTTGTTTTTGAATTTTGTCTTGCTCATTGCAGGACCTGTTGAATTGTGTCGTGCTCGTTGCAACACCCGTTGTCGAAGTTTGACATAGCCTTGTATAATTTGTTCTTGAATTTTGTCTTGCTCTTTGCAGGACTTGTTGAATTGTGTCTTGCTCGTTGCAAGACACGTTGTTGGTGTTTGACTTAGCCTTGTATAATTTGTTCTTGAATTTTGTCTTGCTCATTGCAGGACCTGTTGAATTGATGTATCTTGCTCATTGCAGGACTTGTGGAATTGTGTCTTGCTCGTTGCAAGACCCGTTGTTGAAGTTTGACTTAGCCTTGTATCATTTGTTCTTGAATTTTGTCTTGCTCATTGCAGGACCTGTTGAATTGATGTGTCTTGCTTGTTGTACGACCTTCTGGTGGTTTGGTCTTACTCTTTGCAGGACTTGTTGAATTGTGTCTTGCTCGTTGCAAGACCCGTTGTTGAAGTTTGACTTAGCCTTGTATCATTTGTTCTTGAATTTTGTCTTGCTCGTTGCAGGACTTGTTGAATTGTGTCTTGCTCTTTGCAGGACTTGTTGAATTGTATCTTGCTTGTTGAACGACCTGTTGTTGAAATTTGACTTAACCCTTGCATAATTTATTTTTGATCTGTGTCTTGCTCTTTGCACCTGTTGTTTACTTGTGTCTTGCTTATTCACTACTTGGTCATCATTCTCCACTTTATTTTTCCTTCCTTGAGTTTAGTACTTTAAACACCATATTCGTTTCGTGAAAAACAGTCATCAACTTGTTACTACTGTTATGCAATTCTTTTCGTTATTGCTAACTATTGTCATGTCTTTGGTGTATTTGGGTGATTTTTGTAAGGAAGTTGGTCTAAGTGTCCAGATTTTGGACCAGTTGAGTGCAAGTGTTTGTGATGTTGGGGACATTGGAGGTGATGGTTGGGGGAAGGAGGGAGATGGTGCCGGTGGCATTGGTAGTGTGTTGGACAGTTTCAGCAGGGGGTTTGGGGACATGAAGATTTCTAGTTCAAAATTGACAGATGGGTTGATGAATGAGTTACTTGTTCATTTCAATTACAATGTTGTTGTTTTATATAATGTATTACAAAGGTTGCTGTGTGATCCTGAGTGCTTGGGCAGTGTGAAAGATGGCAACTGGCGTCTTTGTTTGAAGCGCTTTAAGCAGAGACGTCAGTTTCTCATGAAGAATAAATCGAGAGACTGTTTGCTAAATGAGTATGATAGAAGTGTATTTGTTATGCCTGGGAAGCGCAAGACCGATGAAGGGAATGATCCTGTGAAGAAGTTGAGAATGCTTGAGTGTTTGGTGGAGAGACAAGCGGGAATAATTGAGAAACGGGAAAAAAGGATACAGCAAATGAGTTGTGAGAAAGCTTTTATGCAGAATGAGTTGACGAGTACTTGGCAGGACTGTGGCAGTGTGCATGATGCTAGCGTGAAAGTGAAAGGTGATAGTACTTTGAGTAAGAGGAATGTGAATAAGAGGTTGTCACGTAGAGAAGTGAAGATTAGGGAGTTGGAGTGTCAAAAATGTGAGTTACAGAGGCTACTGCGAGAGACAGAAGATGAACTGGAACGGGTACGCGAGTCTACATTAGATCTGGAAGTAAGGTTGGAGGAAAATGAAGGTGAGCTAATTAAGACAAAGAGAAAACTGTCATATTATAGATGTAAGATTCCAAAATCATTACGTAAGTTACAGGGAGAAGTAAGTAGTTTAAGTGATGAATGCTCAGTGCTGGCAACTGAGAGGAATGAACTGGAAGAAAGGTGTGATGAGTTGGAAAGACTGTTGAATGATAAGGTGGTGAAAGTGTTTGAGAATGGGAAGTACACGAATGAAGTGCGACTGGTTTTTCAGCAGATGCGTGAGATGGGTGTAAGTGCTCGTAACTGTAGCAATATTGTTCATACAGTTTTAAATAACATTGCAGGGAAAGAAGTTAATCGATTGCCAGGGTCAACATTTCCAAAATATATGTCTTTTGAGATGCGGGGAATGGCAATGAGGCAGTTAGCAGATGAAATTCTGGAAGGAGAGAACTTAACATTGCAGAGTGATGGTACAACAAAGTATGGAAGGCATTACCAAACATTCGACGTAAGTACAACAACAGGTAGAACGTTTACCATGGGGATGAGAGAGGTGGCAAGTGGAGACAGCAGGACAGCACTCGAGACATTGAAGGAAGTCATTGGTGATGTAGCATCGACAGTTGGAGGTGATGTTGGAATGGTTAGTAAGGAGATGGTTGGTAAGATCAAGAATACGATGTCCGACCGTGCAGCCACTGAAAAGAAATTCAATGAATTGTTGGGTGAGTATAGGGTAAGCATACTACCGGAGGTTATTCAACAGTATAATGGTATGTCGAAATGTGAGAGGGAAAGCGTTGATAGAATGAATAACTTTTATTGTGGAATGCACTTTGTTGTAGGATTAGCAGAACAGAGTGAAGGAGCCCTGAAAGTGTATGAGAAACTTGTGTTTAAAGAAAACGTGGGCAAGGTCGGAGCTGGCTCCGTACCTGGAGTGTTTCCAAAGGCAACTGAAAGTGGAACAAGTAGGCTTATTCGGACGTTGTGTAAGGCAGTGCAAGGAAGAGCTTCTTGCGAAAAATCTGGCAGAGCTGGTCTCTTCGCAGATTTTTTGCAAGAAGTTCACCAACGTTCAGTGCCTTTAGCACCGTTTCGAGGGAATAGATTTAATATAATATTTCATAATGGCGCTGGCGTCTATGCTTTATGGGAGAGGGGATATTTGCAGGAATTTTTTGACAAAGTCAAGGATGACAATCTACTATTGAAAGCTGTACATGCTGATCTTGAAGTGAGCCAGTATGCTGCTTGTGCTCGTGCATTGGGAATAATAGGTAAGACCATGACAGTACCTCTATGGAATGTGCTCGAACAAAAAGGACACGTATGTGGAATGGGAGAAAGGTTTAGTGTGTTTTTGGACTGCTGTGAAAGGTGGGCACATGATGCCACTGAGCTGTTGAAAGGTGATGGATGTGTGTTTAATGACTGTGATATAAGCAAGGACTGGGTGTATGAGAGCTTGGTGGCACAAAATAACTTGACTGATGATTACACTAAACAGGTATTGGAGCTGCTAATGTCTTCATTTGTATATACATGCCGACGGTTGCTGGGTGATCATCTAGAAGGAGGAAGGCACCACAACATGACACAGGGTGTTCGTGAGGAGACAACGAGTGTACCAAGGACTAATGTAGCAGCAGAGAGAGATTTTTCCTGGTTGGATAGGTTAGTTCATACGAAGCCGAGTGCTGAGACTGCTACTGTAGAAGGTATAACAATGTTTAGTAACAATAAAACGTATGAGTGGATTACTTCTAGGACACCAGCAGAAAGAGATGACATCATGAATGCAGCCAGGACTAGTGTGCGTGAGCAGAGGAATGCGTTACTACAAAGAAAGGTGGCTTTAAGAAACAAAAGGTGTCAGTTGTCCGAAGAAAAATTAGTCAAAAAGCAACGTTTGGAAGAATCAAATCGTGTACGAACCATTAAGCTGACACAACAAATAACTAACCATGGCGGCCTTTGGCAAACCTCTGACCTAGTTGAAAAAAATCAAAATTATCCCGCCATAGAATGCCAACTGAAATTTCGGAAATACGTTTTGAATCAACCAAATACTGAAGGCATTTTGAATCTTTCAACAAAAGGAAAAAAACACACAATTGAGCAGTTGGCAAATAATTTGAAAAGAGCCATAAGCCTTTCAGTGGATGAGGTAGAACAAAGTGTGGTTAACGAGGACGTTGAAGAATATTTCAGGCCCAATAATGAAGACCTTAATTTTCAGAAAAACCTGTACCTAGAGCGTGCTAGAAAACAGATCTCCATCAGTGCAGTTCCCCAACCAACAGAAACCAACATCACTTGCTGCGAAGATTTAATTGGAAAGAGAATAAAGCATTTGTGGATAGAAAACAATGATAGAGTTTGGTTTCAGGGTACAGTTTGTTATGGAGAGAAGAAAGGCCAATCTTATGAATTTGCAGTGCGTTATGATGGTGATGATGAGCCATATCATCTACGGCTTTGGAGTGATTTAAAGAAGGGGGAGTTGATTGTCTTGCCTGTTTCAGTTGCAGATCTCATGGGAGCCAAGATTCAACACCGATTTATAGACAGTGATGGCCATGAAAGTTGGTGGAGTGCTCGTGTGGTTGGTGTGGAAGATGCCGATTGTAATAACCCTATGTTTCGAATTTTGTATGATGATGATGACGATGACGGTGAACGTGAAATGTCTGATAGTGATGTTGATTGTGAAAAGCGAGAGTGGAAATTTAATTTATTTGAAGATTACAGAAGTAACGACCTTCGCCTTTTGTAGAGCACATCTATGTTTGAAATAATTAAACTTCTACTTCATTATTTTATTCCTAATCTTAATGCATAATTTACTGATCAATTCATTGCATAATTATTTGTATTATATTAATTCATTTAAAAGTTATTGCCTGTCATTTAGCATAATTCATTACTTAATTTAATGTGTCTTTTATAATTCATGGAATGATTTGCTGCATTGATTCCTAATTTTTAATATATTGTATAAGGTATTGTTTGTCTTTTTGCGTTATTGGTTACATCTTGTGTTCTGTTTAATACTTCATTTATTGGATAATTTGTTACTTGGTTGTTACATCTATCTTATTGTGGTATTTATTGATCTACATATTGTGTAATTTAATCTAAAAACATTTGATTGCCTGACTAACAGCGTAATTCATTACTTAAATTAATATGTAATAATTAATGTCTTGTATACTTTGCAGCATAATTTATTTCTTGTACTTTATTGCATAGTGTATTGCTTATCTTATTGCGTTATTCATTATTTGGTTATTGTGCTTCATGTATTGCATAATTTATTAATTGAGATAATAATTAAATGTTTTATCTTTCACTTAACATGTTATGGAATTTATTGATCAAGAGATTGTGTAATTTAATTACTTGTTGTGTGAAGATGAATGTGAGCGTGTCATTGTGATGGTGTTTTTGAAATGCGAGAGCTCATCTATTTTAGTTACAGTTAAATGTAAAATTTGTTGATATTCCTTTTGTAAACATCTCAATGTTTGATATACCTCAACATCCACTTTATTAATTTATCACTTCCTTAAGTTGTTGGTTAACTTATTGCTTAAATTATTGGGTAACTTATTGCTTAAATTATTGTGTAACTTATTGCTTAAATTATTGTGTAACTTATTGCTTAAATTATTGGGTAACTTATTGCTTAAATTATTGGGTAACTTATTGCTTAAGTTATTGGGTAACTTATTGCTTAAGTTATTGTGTAACTTATTGCTTAAATTATTGCGTATCTTATTGCTTAAGTTATTGGGTAACTTATTGCTTAAGTTATTGTGTAACTTATTGCTTAAGTTATTGGGTAACTTATTGCTTAATTTATTGTGTAACTTATTGCTTAAATTATTGTGTAATATCATGCTTAAATTCTTGCTTAAACTATTGTAATTTATTCCATAACCTATTGCTTAAATCATTGTGTAAATTATTGCTTAACTTGTTGTGTAAGTTATTGCCGAAGTTACGGTGTACTTTTGGTATAATTCAATCACTATCTTACTCTATAATTAATTCGCAAAGTTTCAGGTGATATATATTTCATGTTATTCGGTGTTATTACGCATTTGGACTCTGTATTGTGGCTGTGTGTGTGTGTGTGTGTGTGTGCGCCTGTGTATGTGTGTGTGTGTAACGTGTGCGTATGTACGTGTGATGAAACTAGTCTTTTGTTGTTTACTAAAGGTTGCTTTCAAACTCCATTCATACTTCATATCATTTTAAAAGAACTTATTCAATGATTATTTTTGATTAAATTTACTGGAATTTTTCTGTGTTCAACAGGTTGTTTGCAATTTCACTATTTTGGTTATTATTAAGTTTTGAAATTTCTTCTCCCTTCAGTGTTTAAAATTTTAAATTAAATTGTCTTGGATGGCCATGGACGTTGATGCTCTTTAGTGTCTGGATTTTATTGTGTCATATATTTGTTCCTAATTTTATTTTACAGATATAATATATTTAATGTTCTTCGAAGTTACTATTCAAAGTCGTTTCTCAAGAAGTGACATGTTTTTTAAGATTGATTAATTTTCTTGCAGTACTCATTCACATTTGAAGAACTTACTTATTTCTTGTATGTAAATAATTTTCAATCGTCATATTTGCCTATTCCAGCTATCAAACTACGTCAAGTCAGTTTCCATTTAATGATGATATTTATCATTTTAACATGCTCATCCCTCGTTTTCAAGTTCAGTTGAAGTACAATTTCATTTCTTGAATTTGTTGTTAACATAGGACTTGTACTAATTTGAATTGATTTTTTCCCACAGGTTATTAACTTTTTTCTTAATTGTATTTCAGCTTTGTTTGAATGGGGTTCTTGTTTCAGAAATGAATTACACTTCACTTGTTGTGATTTAACCAGCTACCATACTTTTTATGTCATCTAATTGCTCCATATTTTATCATTTTTATTAACTTTTCAACAGATTTTAACTGACATCATCAATTCTCGGTATCTCATTGGTTAGAAGATTGTCAATTTCTATATTCCTCACATACGTAAATTCCATTTATTATATTGTTTGGTTCCATTTTATTATGTTGCTTTGTTTTGCGTTTCATTTTGTTTTGTTTAACCTCACTGTATGGCAGTGCTTTGACGTAGCAGTGAGGCTCGATTGCAGTTTGACTGCACTCGCTAAAGCTGCCATTTCAATTCCGTTTTTATGCTTATTAATTTTATGTCATGAAAAATTTTCAGATAGCTGGTCTTCAGTTGAATTATTATTTACTCTCTTATAGGACTCTGTCTTGAATTTTGTCGTAATTGTTACCTTTCCTCCAAATTTTCAATTCATAAGCTGATCCAATATCCTAACCCTTCAATTTTGTTTTTTCAGGGTGGAATTGATCATATTTTTGTTTAAATTTCATTTATATCCATAATTATGTCTTCTTCCAGTAATCTTACGTTTGATGAATCTTCTGTTTGCACTAAACCGAGGTCTATACCTTTTCGTTGCCGGCATGGTGTAGTAAACACTTCCGTTTCTGTCGCATCCTCTTCTTATGTTACAACTAATTACATATCTCATTCGTTTTCCGAATTGAGTCTGTTTACCCCTTCTTCTCATTCTGTTGATTCTTCTTTGTTGCCGTCGTCTGCCTCGTATGTCTTTGGAGGGAGAAACTCTTACTCCGGAATAGGGTTTCTCAATCCAAAGTACATCCCTGTTGCTGACAGACACACATATGCTTCAGTTCCTTCTGATTTAGTCAAGTCCTGCTCAGCTCCTGCCTCTCCTCGGTCCAGGTCTCCGATACCGCCTCGGAGATGCTGGAGTGCTCAAGGCAGGTTAAACTGTGCCTTTAAGGAGAGGGGACCTCATCAGTTAAGTTCAAGTAATGTCTTTTGTTCTGAGTGCGGTCAGAATCTATCTGATCACCCTTGGCAATGTTTCCCCATTATTTTAGATTCAGACTGAATGTTGGAAATGTTGCCGTTGGTGATTGTATAAAGTTTAACTGCATTCAGGAAAGCTGACTGTCCCAAATTTGTTACTCAAAATTATAATACCATTTGAACCAAACTAAGTGCATCGATGCGGAGTAGACACAAAGCTGTAGAGGTAATGAACAGCCTCTTTGTTTTAGTTTCATACTAATGTAAATTGTCTAATCAAGATTGCAACATGTATAGTATGGGGCCAAGATGCACTTGAGCATGCAAGGTACTCTGGAGGAAATTTTATTGTTAATAATTGCTATTTTTCTCCCATTCAACATTGTTTGGATTGTCAGCTTTCCTTATTGTTTTTTATTTGCAGTCTGTTCAGTTTAACTTATTTTTGTTGTATAATATGATTTAAGTGTATTTTGTTATTGGCCTCATTGGTACACAAGAATGCACGTGTAAGTACTTGCTTAAATTGTATTACGTTAACTAACAACTGCTTGGTTACATTACTTAATTTTTTCCCATTCAGTATACCATTGGTTATAAACGAACAAAAGTATAGACATCTTTGCACAATCATGACAGTGCAACTATTTAATAATTCTTTTATGTTTTGTTTTGTGACTGTCGCAATTTCTGTTGTACTGCTCTTTTTCATTTTATATATTTATCAAAGATACAAGAGTTAACAAAGGTCTTTATTTCAGAAACTTTTACATTGATTCTTTAAGTAAAAAATTCATAATTTGAGCCTAAAGTTTCAGTTCTTTTAAATGTCAAAATTTTGAATGCAGCAGGTTGATTTATTTAATCACAGAGGAAAGTTACAGTGGAAATTGGTGTTGAGAGTGCTCACAAGGATTCTAACAGCGTTGAAGTTATAGGAATGTTTAGATGATCAAGTATTAAATGACTCTAACGTGATGGCCATGATTGGTGGAATATTCACAACCAAACTGATCACAAAGATGTAGTAATGTGTGAAAAAGGGTGTACAATGCACGACCTTATTAGTAGATTACATATTGGAGATAGTCTAACTACAACTACAATTTAATAGACATTGCACTACAAGGGTTTACATGCTTATTTGTAGCCTTTGAGTTGTTAATTTTGTAATCTTGTCGTCATTGAAAATATTCACGTGGTAAGACAATTGTGCTTCATATTTGTTAACTTGAGTAACTAATGACAGAAATAATACATTTCTGAGCCCTTATAGACTGAAGTCCACTTACCAAAATATTCCAACTGTTTTCATGACCAAAATATAATTTTTTTCTTTGTAAATGTAAAATAGTCATTGCACCCGAATTGCAAGCTTTAGAGCGAATTGAACGGGGAAGACATTTTCCACTGCAACTATTTAAATATTTCGTAATCTTTTACAAATTAATTATAGAAAAATGAGTTAAAGCCTTTAATAAAGTGAGGAATTGCATATTTAAATGTTGGTTACGTCTCATTTGACGGAGAAGCGATCGATTGAAAGGTAGCTGTAATTCAGTAAAAGTCGCCATGTTGTCGGTGCCGCCGGAAATGAGACTAAGACGAACGTGAATTTGGTGAACTTTGAACGCATACATATTGGAGTCGTTGTGAAATAGCCGACTTCCAAGTCGCCGAGTGCTGACCTTGGAAGCTGTATTATTGGTTAAAATAATTTCATCTTTAACTGTAGAACACTAATGCTTAAAATCGAGAGCTGAAGTCGAAACTTTTCACAACTATCCAAGATGGCCGAACTCTATCCAAACAATTGACCCAAATTTCGCCACAAAAACGGCAATAACATTGCACTGCTCTAACCAATTTTCAAAATTTTTCTATTTTTGTGGAGTGGAATACAATATCTTTCCAATGGTGGTAAGATCTTTTTTCAAAACAAAAAAAAAATTTTGGTTCGACCGCCCTAGTTGTAGCGACAGCAGACGATAATGTAGGCCTAGTTCTTGGGGTGGTCTAATCCAAGCAAAAGGTACCCGCTCATCCAAAACCTTTACGGCAAACAGGTGGCTCTTCTCACCAATCACGTGTCATTTTTATCTATACGGTCTCTGGCTCAAATATAGTCGGTGGGCCAGATCTCATAGCGTTCCTTGCTGGTTCCCTGTGTGCCGCTAGATGGGGCGGTAGCCGCGCCAGCACGCAGGTATCACTTTCTGATTGGCTAGTCGAATTCTCAACAGGCAGTGCTTTGCGCAAACAAACTGGCATGACTGATGGACTGAAGTGTAAACGTGGTCTGTAGTACAGACAAATCGGTGCTTAAAATTATGTTCAGGAAATGTGAGGCCTACTAGAAATTGTAATATCGATTGAGCCTTTTCGGAATACATCTTTCTACTGTCGATGACTTTTGTTTACGATAGTGTCCTTATACAGTATGAATAACACGCCGGTTAAATCGGCCACATAATATGTGTTTATTGTGCATGTATGTGCTTCAAGCACGCGGCTATTAAACATCACTTCAGAAACGACAAGGCTAAAAATCGTTCACAGTCCGCCATTTTTTTCACGTTGTTGTAAAGCTAACCAATGACTGCCAAGATTACATCGCCCAATGCTAAAGCACGTGCCACTAGGTGATACCTGCGTGCTGGCTGGGCTAAGCACGCAGGGAACCAGCGCGATAGCGTTCATCCTTGTGAGTACTTTAGGGGGGCAACCTAGTTTTTTCTATGTGACTAGATAATATACCTATAAATCAAATTCCAAAAAGTTCCCACGTCTACACTTGCACATTTTTTTAAAAAAAGGTGTTTTTGTTGCACAAAATATTATGCACATTCCTGCCACTTGGTGGCGCTTTTCTATTGAATTGACCAATCAGAGAGCCAGATTGTATTGTTGTGCTTAGTTACTTCAATATGGCTGCTCCCATGGAGTG
>NMRA01001197.1:21162-35462 GCA_002633005.1 Phoronis australis
TTATTCTCTTGCGATATTTTCTTTTTCGTTCAGTGTCTCGTTAGCCAACAACACTGAGCCCAGCAGACCGGACTGGCCGTGGCACGGGACGGCAGCTGATGGTTCACCAAGTAGAAACGTCTGTAATATTTTATGTTCTTTCAACGGCAAAGGAGAATGGTTTCAACTTATAAAGTATCTACTTAATGAACTGAACCATGCACTATGAACATGTTAGTGGCCATGCTTAATAACAGCTGACAGTATAAACAAAGAGTGAAGCACTGAGCTCATCATGTCACGTTGTCACAACGGTGATGTGACGTCAGCAGCTATAGAATGTAGGTCAAGGTGCTGGGTCAAGATTCAGTTCACACAAGAATGTCACATGACTGTAAGCAGCGCTGCCTGTTAGTAAAGCATCATTGCATCCAGCGCCATCTGTTTGCCGTAAAGGTTTTGGATGAGCGGGTACCTTTTGCCTAATCCAATAGGGAGCGATGAATCAGCGCGGCTTTGCGTGATTTTGCATTTCACATCCTAAAAAGTTCCATAGCAACTCGAGTATGAGTGTCAGATTTGAGTACGTTTGGTGTGTACTCGAAATACGACAGATACGCTTTTTTGAGTACGACTCCAGTGAGCACGATTTTGAGTATGAAATCTCGAGTATGAGTAAGAGTCAGAGTACGGAGATTGGAGACCGGGCCCTGGATTGCTTCTACTTGTTGATTTTGAGAAACCATTTGATTCATTGTCTTGGAAATTTTTTGAACAAAAATTATCTTTCCTTAATTTTGTTTGGTCGATCAGAAGGTGAGTAAAAATCTTTTACTGTAATATTAAGTCCGGTGTTGTCGTAAATGGTCACCCATTTTCTTGGTTCGATATTTTGCGTGGATGCAGACAAGGTGACCCTTTGTCTCCCTATATTTTTATAATGTGCGCTGAGATTTTGGCGTATTTAATCAATAATAATGAAAATATCGCTGGTGTAGTTGCACTAAATAAGAAATATTTGATTTCCCAATATGCGGACGACACATCAATTACGTTGAATGGGTCGAATTTGTCATTGAATAGCACATTCAAGACACTACATTTGTTTGCTAGTGTCTCCGGTCTCGAAGTGAATGGCTTGGAAGTAAAACTGGTAGTGATGACGTGATTCCTGCAAAAAAAATCTGTCTTGGACAAATAAATCTTTTAGATTTTGCAGTGTGGATTTGACAGTCAACTGAATAATATGGCGCGTAAGAACTTCACTGCAAGAAAAACTGAGATCAAGTATTTATTAAAGTCCTTGTTGCAAACTGCCAATGTGGTTCTAGTATCCGAAAATACTTACTACATAAAATCTTATTTTCGGCACCCTTTCTTTACATTCTTTTCGCTTTTCTTGCCAAAAAGCGATTTTTCAACCGTATTTGACCCTTTTCTCTGTGCGTATGATTACCGGTTGTCATCGGTTATTTCCGTACCCAAATTTCCGGCTCAACAGTTCAGGAACTTGTCCTGAACGCCGCCATTTTTTCCTTGTAACTGAATGTGCTGTGGCTTGCTCGAAAAGTCTTGATTCTATTGTTTTATTAGTAATATATCGTGATTCGTTTGCATATGCAGTGTATTTATAGTTTGTAGTTTGTGGTTGTTGATTTTTTTTGGAATGTTACGCGTACTTAGTATGTTAAAATAGTATTGGTGTTTAGTTCCTTACGTAGGCCGATCGAACCTAGGAACCAATATGGGTCGAACCTATTTTTTTCAGTAAAGTTATTGCAAGTTTTGTGGCGAAATTTGGGTCACTTTGTTTGGATCGCGTCGGCCATATTGGAGGACAGCGGGATGAGTTACGAGTTTAAAACTTTGTGTAAATTGTTTTCGCCAGCAAATTACGGTGACTTTTAGTTAGACATAACTTTACTTACTATTCTGCAGGATTAAGCAGTGTTCACCAAATTTCAGCCTCGCAGTTGTTACTCATTAAGTGATAAATGTGCTCACAATTCCCGTTGGACTTCGTCTCATTTCTGGCGGCACCTACAATGTTTGACTTTTGCTGAACTGAAAGGCATGTTCAATCGGCTACTTTGTAATTTGTGAAGATTTAATGTTGATACATTTTGACAAACGTTGCTACAAAACTTTGTTCAGTTTTCGTGTTTTTTGTGTTTGTGGCCAGCGACCAGTTAGGCCTAAGGGTAGTCTTGGCGCAAAGCTGCCTCCCGTTCAGTAACGCTAGGACCTCGCTAAAAAGCAAGACTTCGCGAGAATACGTGAGATTTCGCCGTGTATTTTAAATAAGAACACGTGACTTTGACTAGGTTTTAGCTAGGTCCTAGCGTAGGTCCTAGCGTCTACTGAACGCACGCCTGTATAGGCCTACTCATGCTAACAAGCTGTATTTTGACTATAGTCTTCACTGGTTGCTGGTGACTGAGGCTAACTAAAGTCTGCCACAGCAGTGTTACACATGACTAACCAGCCCATAATTTCATGCAAGTATCTGAAACTACCCTTGAATATATGCAGCATTAATCATTTGACCATTTAACTTCAACAAAACAGCTTGCAACCGCATGCATATATCGTTCGCCAGTGTCTGGTCTCGATCCGCACCGGGTCTGATAGGCTGCGGTCCCGAGTCTGGCAAAATAATTTCTGTCAAAAGTTATTCGCCACATTTCTTCAGTAAATTCGATAAAATTGTCTGTAGTTTTATTTTATTAAAATTAAGGCGCGCTGTCGATCATTTTATCCCCGTTTGCTGGCTGGTAACAGTACAGACACTGCTCGAGTCGCACTGACGGCGTTTTCTCGGCCTGGGTTCCTGAATGAATTGTACTTCCGGGCTCGCGGCAAGTTCAAAATGGCGGCTTTTCTTCGGGTGCAAATCGTGAGTGGCGCGTTCATTTAAACTGTTTTCGATTACGGATCGTGTATTAGTTATGGGGTAGGAACTTCTCGGATCCTTATAATATCTTCTAACCATGTAATAAGGGTTAACAACGCGTGAGACAAGGACTTTAAGAGGTTGGAGTCGAGGAAATTTAACGCCGTTTGATAGAGTAACAGTTTTAAAAATAAGCTTTTTCTAAACTCCTTTTTGTTGTCATGCTTACACAATCCCAGCTCACGTCAGCGATGTGGGGTTATCGCCCGGACTCCAAACTCCATCAATTCCTCACCCATCGGTTATGTAATGTTTTTTTTTCTTGTTGTTTGTATTGTATTTTGTTGCTTTTTCTAAACTCCTTTTTGTTGTCATGCTTACCGAATCCCTCAGTAAAAAGTCTTGGGTGAATTGAATTACGACATTTTTAGATTGGTATGGCAAGCTCGTAATGATAACATTAAACGAACTACGGCCTGTTTAGGACTACATGTAGATCAAGGGGAAAATCAATTGGTTAACAGGTATACTTTCTACAAAGCTTTAAAACTCGCCATGGCCCGTAGATATCTTGAATGCCCTGCGTCTAAAAGTGGTGAATTACAACAGTCACTTTACCCGTTCTTAAAGAAATTTGCTTCATTTGGAGATGACTTTATTAAGTCGAAGTTAACTCTAATTGGTAATTCCTGCTGGCGAGACGTGTTTAGACGTATGACATCTTTCTACAAGAAATATACTTGTTGCGACTAAAGAGTACTTTTTGAATCAACCTTTGTGGTTTAATAGTAACTTGGCGATCGGAGGCACAGGTGTTTTTTGTAAGCCTTATTTTCTAAAAGGCTTAATATTTATTAGAAGTATGTATACCTCTGATGGTGATTTTGTTAGTTTGAACCATACGAAAAATAGGTTCGATCAGAAAACCATTTTTGTAGATTATAATGGTGTTGTTTCTGTTCTAAGAAGTCGTCAAAAAAGTCTACTTCAAATGAATTTAAAAGTGTTAATGTCCACTATCCTTTAAAGTCTTGAGCAATTACTCACTTGAGGAATGGTTTGGAGGGTTGTAGACATATTTGTTCAGTGTTTAATGACGTTAAGAAACCTTCTACGTCATAATGTAAATGAGAAATAGAGCTAAAAGACAGTTTAGATTGGAAGAAACTATACGCATTGTCTTATGAAATTACAAAGTATCCCAATATTAGATGGTTCCAATTTAGAATACTAGAGATAATTATTGCAACAAATACCTTTTTAGGCAAAATATGTGTTCGGAAATTTAATTTATATTCCTATTGTGATAAAGTTCCAGAGACTCTGTCACACCTTTTTGGGAATGTAGCCGTATACAGTATTCAGGGAAGGAATTTGGAAAGCTACTTCATAAGTGTTGCATTCAACTTCCCAAGTGTCTCTCTTACGAAAGTGTTATTCTTGGACTATAAGACGCAGGATTTTTTATGTAACATTCTGCTTCTACTAGCCAAACAGTACATTTACATGAAGAGATATCACGAAAAATTACCTAATTTCACAAGTTCGTTACATATAGTTATGAGTACTATAATGCCGAAAAATTAATTGCATATAACAACTTTGTACAGTAAATAACATCGTCTCTGCAAAATGGGAAAATTTCGTTGCTCACGTTAACTCCATGTAGAAGTTGTTTACTTTATACGATAAACACTTGAGGTGTGCATGCGTGAATGAATGGATGTAATTTTTTGGTGTTTGTTTTTATACTTGGTAATAAATGATAATAAACACAGGTCTGGGGGTACACCTGGACCATATTTTTAAATGCTCGAACCTGATGCGTTCAATTTCATCGTTGTTGTCAACTTTCTTGAAATCAGTTCAGTTTAATCAAGGTTCACTTCCAGCCTTCAAAAGTTGCTGTACTCAAGTTCACCAAGAAATATTTAAACATTTGTAAAAGTTTTGACCTTGGTGACTGACAAAATGAGTTATGAGTGTACAAAGCTCATTCGATACAAGTTACCGTGCAGTAGAGCATAGTACGAATTCAGCGTGTGTGCTGAGTTTAAAAGAATTTACTGCAGCCTTGCATAAATAGTGTAGTGGGCAAACATATGGACCTCAGAGAAACAAGAACTCCGCCAATATAGAAAAACGAGACGAAATTCCCGTAAAAAGAAAAGAATTATCAAATGTTGGTGTTGCACAATTTTTACCGCTGAACGCATCCTGTGAACATTAAAAACACCCAGATACCCAAAATGCAAGCCCCCCGCGTATTGGCCTGTGAGCGCATGAATTATACTATAGGCTAAGGATATTAAGGGTCCTTTGACACGATGATAGAATCGACGACAATATTTATGCGAAAGTATCATAAGGTGAAGACGAATAGCAGATGGAACGAAGAAAATCATAGTTCCAACTAAGAACCATAGTTAGCTCCTGCATACTTGCATTAGAGTAAATGAAGAGATTGCCTTCAGCTTCAGATGGATAGATTCTCTGACATTTGTCTTTGACTGACCTGTTTCACTATAGATTAACGCAATATTATCACACTCTGTTTTGAATTTTTTTGGCCACTCAATGTCTGTTGAAATTCCCTAAACTATTTCTTGAGTTTAGCAATATCTATTTCTTTTTTGTCTAAATCCTGCCGTGCAACAGACGCAAGTACTTCCCAGTTGTTCCAATCCAGGCACCGGATATCATGTTCAACGAGCTCTGCAACATCTAAAGATGTTAGTAGAAATGACAAACGATGTGCCAATAAAAAAAAAATCTGTTGCTTTACTTCGGGAATTATCCATTGTTTATGTTTATTAGTCAACTTCAGGCTCGCCAGAAAACGACATTTCTGGTATTTTACCCACTGCTTTCCTTGCGGAACAGTCACGGTGGAAGTTCGTCAGTCGTTTGAATTGCGCGATGTCGTGATCAATTCAGAGTTGTTTGTTTTGATCGTGAATCAGCCCATAGTATATTTATAATGCCGTAAAAGCAATCGGAGACAGACAGCGCCCCCATCAGAAGACGGACAAATAAAGCAGCTGAATCATGGCATCAGGGCTTATGACGCGGAACTTTCTAAGAACATATTTTTTCACAAAAAAATTATTCCAGCAACCATTCACTACCTAAACTTTAATGTTAGGCTATCAGCATTTGACGCACAATGAATGACAGAGTGGCCAAATGCGTCAGATCGAAACACCATTGCTGTGTTCACAAAGAAAAGTCGTCGAACTACTGGTGTTTTACAATGACATGAGGGCTAGTAAACGTTGGGGGTGATGTTTGGTAGGGTTTACGATCATGGGAGAATATTTCTTTCCGCCGACAGCACTGAAACGAATGTTCACTGGTTGTCGTTAATGATGACGGATATTATAGCTATTGTCATTTTATGGTTGATTTTCAGGGAGGACCAGGGCTGGTGACGTTGGATTGCTGACTGCTTTAGCAACTCAGCTGTACCAGGAGTTACTTTTCCTTGCAGAGATTGACATAGGGAACAGTTCTACTTCTAATTGACACAGACTGTTCCACAGCCTATAAGATTTCTAAGTTCAGTTTTTAATCCAAGTTGCTCACACCCAAAAACTTGCGTTAGCCGTTTTGGTTTTGACTCCGTTGATTCCTCTCAGCGCCATAAGTTGTGCAGGGAAAGAACTTCTTCACTGCAGGCTCTATGACCGTATCCGACAGTGGGAGTAAGTTTGGATTTCCGTCAGAGGCAGCGTATGCGGTAGCCTTAAGCTACATGTACATGTACATGTGCACTCAACTCGATGTACATTGATATTACAATTTAAAATTTATTAAGTTCAAGAACTATGGTCCAGTTGCTTTTGCTGCGCACGGGGCATCTTTCATGGGGTGTATGCGATATCACACAAAGCGAAAAATCTTCAAACGATGCTTAAAAGTTGTTTTTGAAATCCGTTTTTGCATTTAAGACAATCCACTAGGCTTTATGATGTGACACTGTACATAGCCAACAAACTCATATTATGTATTAATGCCTTACAAAATTTTAGCTGCATTCATGTATACACGTCTAGCTACCTATAGGGAAATATCGATGTTGTTTTTCATATGTTTTGGCCAAAGTACGATTAGTAAACGGATAATTGCCACACAAATTACAAGTTACGCCAAGTAGTTTAAAATTGAAACATCAGTTATCTCGCCTTATGCATTGCGTAAGCTCAGCCGTTCAGCTAATAGTTATTTTCAAACCTCTCCGCAAACTTTCCAATATACTTTGTAAAATTATAAAACGTATAACACATCCGACAAAATAACACTTATAGGCATTGTGATAGCAACAACCACCAAGCTAATTCAGTGAGTATCATTTGTAAAGAACATACTAAGGAATTACTGTATATCAAGGAGTCATTGGCCACTCAGGATCAGCATGCTACTGATTCTCTCAATAACATGCAGAGCTCAGTGACCCTGCAACTACCTGTATGGTGATGTACCATTTACTTTCCCTGTGTCTCTCATTCTCATTTCACCACATACATGTAGATGTGAATGGTAATCGAATCTTGCTGTCATACTCTAAATATTCTGATGATGTCTTGTGAATAAGTAAAACGTTGAGTTATCAAGATTTTTATATTTTTGCAGCAAATTGCCCGTTTTCTAAACGTTGTTTTTTATTCTCATAAACTATTCCTAACTGAGGTTAGACTTGAAGTCCGTCACTAAATAGAACGTCTAACCCATGAGCGAATCAGGAAACCGCTTTTCAAGCAATGAATTTCAAAGAGGTTGATAAATATTCATAACTTATTTTTATTGACCAACCCTGAAATTGTACATTTGAGAATTGCCCATGTACGCATTATCACTTACTTGAGTTGTAGGCCCAACTGGCAATAGTTCAAGACACGGAGAGCGTGGTAATAATTTCACACCCAAAGTACTTCTGTTAACAGTCCAACATTGACAGATAACAATGGCAAAATGCAACTTTAAGTGTTCCACACAGTAAGATGTATTTCGTGGCGTTACCAGGCAACGCCAATACATGAAGTACATTCTAAAGAACTACGCTTCAGACGAACGTAAAATCCGGTGACAATACCACATCGATTCTTGTTTTGTACTTAAGATTATTTTCGGTTCAGTAGAAATGAAAAACTATTCAAACGTGACCTCTAGTAAAACCCCTATGACGCATCAAAACATAACACCGTCAATTGAAGGTTCAGTGTATCAATGCATGAATAATCCACGTATAAACTAAACAATTCAATATTTCATTGCCAAACAATGATCCACAGTTTATAAAAAAGTCTTCGACTGTCTCCACTTTTCTATACCTAATCTCTGTTTGTTGACGAAGTACTCACACCCGCCCATGCAAACACAACGTGTCCATCGGCTAACCTGTCTTATTTAGTACCATACGCTCTGTTCAGACAAATTATCAAAGGTGACCATTACCCACAAGGACCCTTCCCCTCACCCCCTTGTATGACACCAGATAGATTTTTCATGTAGATCATTTTTACTTTTTATTGAACTTGTGACTCTGTCGGGATTGTCTTTGTGTTTTCATAGTTATACAACACAACTGTTATAGCAGAGCTTCAATAGAGGCACATGGCGATTCTGAATACATGTATTTTTTGTACACAGAATGGATTAGAAATGAAACTGTTTCCTTTTTTGAACATTAAGGTATGTACTTTTATCAGACCGTGATAAACTTTAGTGTCATCGATTTAAATAAAATCAAATGTCTGTTGTCAAGCAGAACTGAACATCGTGAACTTATTATCACTGGGAAGCGAAGTTTCCAAAGACGACTCAAGTTATTTCACCTCGTTTGTGGTTAACAGGGAAATCGATTTTCTCAACGTCTCACGAAACAAAGTGGTGTTATTGGCGATGGACAGTAATTATTGCTAAAGATACGAAGATTCGGAGAACTTTGCCTAACGGCAACATATATGTATATTGGCCGAGCAGACTTTTCATTAAATAGACCTTATTATTTTTGTATATTGAGGTCTACAAACTTAAGAGTGCTGCTAATAGTAAGCTTCACCTCGTCCACATTATCCGTGCTTTCTGCTGATGGATTAGCAAAAGCAACGCAGTTTTTGACATTTGCCAATAAGTCAAAGTTATTGGGAAAATGGCCAAAATTTGAAATGTCACCTCGTGGTTGTCTGTGGCGTCCCTGGTGACTCATAAATAGCCTGGATACCATAGTAGCTAGTAGAACAACATTATTGGAACCATAACTGGGGTATTAGTTAATTCTAATGTTTTTGGCTAAAGGAATAACGCACCAGGTATTTGTTCGGTTATCGAAATTGTTGGCAAAATATGTATTCATTCAAAGTGTAGGGGACTTATTGAGGTTAATTTAAATAGCTTCATGCAATACATAATTCTCGGCAACGTCAACGTTTATTGCCTCATGAGTTCATTGGACTGTTCTGCACGTCTCCCCAGCTGACTGACTCAATTAAGAAAAGGCGCAAATAGAAAAAATTAACTTCGTAAACGCTCGACTAAAGCGTCTCTGATATTGGCTTTGACATGTTTATGGCTCGCGAATATTGCATAAACTACGTATTTTAATCCAATAGAACAATTGCTAGGGCAAATCAAAGTCGCCCACTTCATGCTTGTTGTACACCAGCAATCCTAAACTCTCTTCAGCCATCCGGAATAATGATATCAGTGAAAATAGAGATTTTTACGTTGGAACCGTATATGCAGGGAACAAGTCCAGAAAGTGAAGCGAGTTCTAACATAAACTATTAAGCGAAGTGTAGTTTCGAAAACAATTCAAGTAAAAATCATGTGTTCTTGGCAGACGCGAAGTTAACGATCAGATATAGAACCGTTACACCTACATGTAGGTGCGTGAGGAATTAAGGAAACAACGATTAGAAAATCATCGTAAGGGGGTCTCGTGTCCTGTTACACTCTGAGCACTGTGTACGACTGTGTTGGTGTTGTTAGTCACGGCCCGTTATTTCACTGCAAGATAGAGTGTACAATGGTAGAAAATCGGCTGTTACTTTAGGGCGATATAATATTATAGACACCGATTGTTCTATTGCTTTTACAACTGTTGTCTTTGCGCTCATTTAGCTATGGGGGCTACTGTCCGCAGTTCAAGTACAGGATCGGACAGACTTTTGGTAAGACGACACATGACCTCCTGACAGATCGCGATGTGGCGACCTCTGGTAGACTTCTTCTGACCAACATCTATCCACACGAGACGGAAATGGATGTTATCAACAGAGGGCGTACACAACTCATCAACACCCGCACTGCCAGTTGGGGTGATCAGAAATTGGTTGACAAAATGGTACCTGGTTACACAGGTAAGAAAACGTAGACTCTCTGCGCAATTTGAGATATTTTTCTTGCGTGTGGTGTTATTAAGTGCATACAACTGCACCATCCTGCTACACAATAAAATATTTTTACAATTATAGATGGAACATGGATCGGAGTGTGTCGAAGGTGTTTTTTTGGTACTGTGACGGTTCACTGAAACATCACAGTTTCCTTTTTTCCAATGAAATTGCATAATAACGAAATCAAATGTCACAACTCAGCCACAGTGTTATACATGTAGTTTGACAGGTGGTTGCCAAACCATCCAAAACTATCTTTTTCCAATGAAGAGGCACGGCAAATGTCGTCATTGTCATTCTCACCCCATCTATGCCTATGGTATAGTCCTAAACGCACAAGCTTATGTTGCCCACCTCTGGAAAACGATTGTTAGTGACATTAATCTCGAGGCTTTCTGTGTAAAACAAGCGTCGATTTAGGCAACTAACTGTTATACAATTATTCTTGTTTTGTTCTACACTCAACCGTAGTTTAGAAGTGATCACGTGGTCTGAAGAAAAAAATCCGTCTTGAAGCCCTGGAGTCAATTGGATACCAATTTGACCAAAGTATATCAGTACAATTTCATTACCGCATGTGATCTTAACCGCCGTTGCGATGGAATGCTAGTAGTTGCATGATAAACTGCCATTGCGCCGGTGTCCCAGCGCCTGTGTTCCAGCGCCAGTGTCCCAGCGCCAGTATCTCAGCGCCGGTGTCACGCAGGCATTTTCCGCATATTTTATCCTCCACTGACGTTTTTATTTCCAGGGTTTGTGCCCCGTGGAGAGCATTACTTTGGCAAAAGGTACGCAGAAAATTGCTTCAACGCCATATCAGATTTCGAAAATGAGCAGAGGAAGCGCAACTTGTACCTGAACTCGGTCAAGGAAGCAGGCGCACTGCAAGACGGCAAGATGGACTACAACCAAGGCCGGTCGGAAATGACAGTGAGTAGACACGAGTCATCTTATTCCCACTGGAGTTTCAAAAGGCAACGCTGCCTAAGTACTGTCCACTTGTCAAGTGCGAAAGCCATCTCAAGAGCACGCGTAGTTTTAAGGCCTGGAACCCGTTCCAAGAAAACTGACTGATCCACGACAAATCTTACATTTGCGACAACTTGAAATGAAATTGCATGTCCTAAATCTTTCACAAGAAAATAATCTAAGGTTCGAGTTAAGTGTTGACCTAAGTTTGTCTAAGTATTACCAGGTGTGGAACTTTCAAAAGTTAAAGTTGAAACAAATCTTTGGCAGCAAATTTCAGATCCTGCCTGTCTTCTCCCACATTCGACTAATTTGACTTTGTTGTATTTCGGATAAATTGACTTACATTTAAGTTATTTCGAGGCGAATTTGAACTTTCTTTGCCACTGTGTATGCGGACAAATCTTGAACGTGGGTTGTCGCTCTGTGAAAACCAATTACATATGTTGAATGTAAATGCCGTCACGATTGCAATGGGGCAACTCTTTTTAAGAGTCAGTTATACAGAATTGGTTAAATGCACGACACTTTTCATTGTTGACAGTCTTTATTCCGTTACGTTCATACCTTCGGAACAAAACTCTACTCTATTTTTGGATAACGGTTACTGAATTGGGTCTCCCGTTACCCAGCCTTGCATTACTGGTCTGGCCAGACTACATGCGAGTTCAGTCAAAGACAAGCTTACTTTCCGTTACAGTCGTTACAAACCCGCACTAAGATGCCCCTGCGCCGTATCGCCCCTGACGCTGCCAAGTACAACTCGCCACAACTTGTGCCACTTCACGAATACTCCAAATCGCCGTATAAGATGGGCAATAATGAAAATCGAAAGTGTTTTATGTCCGGTAGGTATTGTCTTGTGTATAACTGCGTAGTGCTTGACATGCAGTACGCGTAACCAATGGTACCCACTCTTGTCAGTCTGCAAGGTTAATCTCCCAGTACAACATATTGATGTTAGCACATGTAGTATCAATATTACCTTGCGCCTACAGTGTTACCGAGTTCCCTGCCACTACCGATTCCCAGTGCAGTAGCGGTAAAATTAGAGGTAAGTAGGCGCCCATAGCCCACCGCATCACCTTGAACATTGAACGTAACTTATGGTGCGTATGCGCTACGTTCAAATGCTAAAAGGTGGTTGGCTGCGCCTACGCCCCAATACAGCACTGACGATTCCTCTGCCTGCCCCTAGCGAGTCCCCTGACACTGCCGACGGAGTCGCTAACACCATAGCAATGTGTTGCTAGTCTATCATGTGTATTGTGTACTGTACAATGTCACTATTCAATATGTGCACGTGTATGTAGGCCTAAATTTGCCACGTGGTTACGTCAGTAAAATGCTTTGTCGTTTCCACAAAACCATCGATATCACAAACTTCTCAACGTTTCCAGGTTATACCGGTTTCGTGCCTCGTGCCAGGGGCCTGCAGGGCAAGGGCTACCCGATCATCACACACGAAGCACTCAACACATTCACAGATAACTTCAAGAAATACACCGAAGGACAACGGAAGCCCGTACAGATCATTCGCCACGACCCTGTAGTCGTGGATACGAATCACATCTACCCGCTGCATTCGGGTGTCGTACCCAACTACACTGGGCACATTCCAGGTAGGTCGCTTGATTCATTCAACTAATTGTGGCCGTAAGTGGCATTTTCACTCTACGTTTCGTAGTGATACCAACTTTTATATACTCCAACAGAGGGCGACTCAGAAACAGCGCATTCCGCTCTAAATTGGACCACTTTTTACTTACGACGGACATGAGAAATAAAACTATTATCAATATTAAAGTTTTTAAAAACATTGTTAGGCCTAAGGACGCTTGACCAATCTAAAGGAATGCAACAGCTACAGTTTGATGTAACAACCCAACGTGGGTTCAGCGAGCTGGAAACACCCATAATATCTGCATCAAAATCATTTCAGGATGTATGTTTCTTGTTTAATGTAACAGACCTGCCGTCGTTTTGTGGAATCTCGATGACAATTGCATACTTTTCGATTTACAGGACAGAAATTTCGATTCGGAAGGACTTTTGGTCACAGTACCATCGATGCCGTCAACCATTCGGGATTTTCAAAAGAATTCATGCCAGCTGTTGGTAACTGGCAGAAAGGAACCACAGTTCTTCCTGAATCCGCTACGGCACCCATGCACACGCTAGCCACGAGTTCGATGCAAACGAACACGCAGCGGACGGCACAGCCGATGGTTGCTTAAACCACGCGAGGAAAAACGAGAAGAAATTAGCTGCTGGGGATGAAACTATGTAATTTTGTCAGACTCCCTCCACAGAATGCGTGACGTCATCGTCACTTTAGATGGTCTTTCCGTAGAGCTGTTTTTAAGTGTATAATTACGATTTTTTGATTAAATTATGCATAATAAAATAGCCATTATCCCTAGCGGTTAATTGTCTCGGATGTGTATGCTAATCCCAGGGTAGAATGTCTTCGATTTACAACGTCTGTGATGTTAATTGTCTTTAAATAAATTAAGTTACGCGAACGTTAAATGTTTCATGTAGTATCAAACGGATTGAAACGGATGAGATTTAAGAGATGAATTTTTCCACGGTGGGCTAAAGACGTAACTGTATGTAGTTTCTTGTTTCAAGACGTTTATTGTAAAGGGAGAGTGGAATCTCATGGTGGTTGTAGTGTTACACTGTGTGAGCATACCAAGGGTATGTGTTTTCACTGCTTTGGGATACCAAGGTATGTGTTGTCACTGCTTAGGAATACCAAGGTATGTGTGGTCACTGCTTAGGAATACCAAGGTATGTGTTGTCACTGCTTAGGAATACCAAGGTATGTGTGGTCACTGCTTAGGAATACCAAGGTATGTGTGGTCACTGCTTAGGAATACCAAGGTGTGTCTTTTCACTGCTTAGGAATACCAAGGTATGTGTTGTCACTGCTTAGGCAGCTTTTATGTGACAAGTGCTCGGTTGCATGAACCTATTCCAAATAGGAAGTCAACCAGGTTCTCTCAATAGTTTAGAATTTTTGTCTTTGTTTACTCACAAATATTCAATTTTCAGAT
>NMRA01001198.1:0-37098 GCA_002633005.1 Phoronis australis
AAACAACGAGTGATGATGACTTCCTAGAGGATCTGACCGCCGCTGCGCCCTCTTGTGGCATTTTTTGCATCTGTATTTTCCAAATTCCTTGAGACAATTTTATGAAGTTTGGCATTTAGTTCTCTATTGAGTACAGAACACGCATCTATTTTCAGATGAATCATACAAATATACGCCATCTATCAGTCGTTTTGGTCATTTTAAAATCTTTTTCTCTGTCTGCCTAACGTACATGAAAACATCTATAAGAAAATTGCTGACGTTTTATTATTGACCAGTTGGACTATTGTGTGCATTCCTTGCTTTTTTGGATCTGTAGTCGTATCTCTCGAACCTTTGCAAGATATTTGTGAAATGTGGCAAGTGCATTCCTAAGTGATTGTTACAACAGATGAAAAACTTACTTCGGATATTTTGCGACTCCTAATTGTCATTTTTATGAAATTAATTAACGCTTCCAAAAGCACACTATGTGCAGTGCAGTCGTGGGAGCATTTCAACTCATTGTGATGCTCTAGTTCACTAAAGTTTAACGACTGTTTGTTTTCTTCAAGGGACGTAAATGGGATGATGCGGCAGCAACTGACATTAAGTTTTGGTGCAGAAAAATGGATTCGAACGACGCCGGTTACTATAAAAATACTGAGAATGGTAGCGTCGAAGGACATTTCACTGGACAACCTTCACATTGTTTCAAAGGTATGTGTGCTACGCAGTGTATGCGAGTTTCACTGAATGCATATTTTCTATATGGTGTTCAGATCCTCCCCCTTCTTTGCNGACGGTTACTATAAAAATACTGAGAATGGTAGCGTCGAAGGACATTTCACTGGACAACCTTCACATTGTTTCAAAGGTACGTTGCTACGCAGTGTATGCGAGTTTCACTGAATGCATATTTTCTATATGGTGTTCAGATCCTCCCCCTTCTTTGCTCTATCCAGTTGAAATTTACAGAAAGCGGGAAATGATTGAACATCTGTGTGTATGGGAACAAACAGCATCGTCACCGATTTCCCCTTCCCAAGTCACCGGTGTTTGAGTTATTGCCCAGATTACAACTTCCGCCCTTTGGTAAACACAAAATTTCACCCGCTCCACTGAGCCCCGGTGATCCCTGCCCGTAGGTAAGGTTAGAGGTTAGAGGGCTTTGTGGCGACAAATCATACACTCTGGTTTTTTACATAAAGCTTTTGACGGCTGACCCGCTGAATATTCCCCAGATAAAATGTTCAAATTTTGGGGCGATTAATGGGAGTGCCGAGAGCACATCAACATTAAAAAGCAACAATCGTAACTACTGATCCCATGAAAGATTTCTTGATCATGCTAGGCATGGGAATAGAAGTCAATTGGCGGGTTTGGCCGTGCATCGCCCGATATCTAACCTAAGCATAAACGACATTCCACCAGTGGGAGTGATCGTGTGCCAATAAAGTTGCCGGGTAAGTAAGCTCCATTACTAAAGATGATTTATCAGGACCGTAGACCCCCAATAATACGGAGGTGTCACGCTGCAAAAAGGTGAGCGGTTGGCAAGTAGGCCTGCGAACTGCAGTCAAAGATTCTGCAGTCGAGAAAAGAAAGCGAAGGCGAAATATGAGAGAGAAAATTTTTGTTATCGACCAATCCTGGATTGTCACTGTAAGACCCCTTGCCAGGACGTTTTTTTCGCGTATTATATAGATGGTACAGATTTTAAAATTCCGGAAGACAATTTTTAGGAAATGCAAAACCGCATTTCTTCAGGGACTACTCTCTGGAAAAAAGGAACCAGCTGTCGTGTTCTTGTTTCCTTTTTGAAAGCGCGGATCACGTGTCATAAACTGGGAACTCTGCGGAGAGAGGCTCTTATGATAACATTAATTGCTGCTCATTTCCTGTTTCTGAAATTAAATTTTCTTCCATAATTTAGGTCCCCAATCTTGGAAGTGATGGGATGAATGGTCACACTTTTCCCCTCTCTCTTTTTTACACACCTTCTTCTTTCATTAGGGCCGCTCACGGAGGGCTGAGTCCGAACCAAAGATAGAATCAATTGCCTCTCTTATGTTTTTGAGAAATTATAAAAGCTTGAGGTCATCCCTTAAAGGTTAGGCACGTGTTCCCTCAATAATTTGCAAGCGCCAGGATGAAACCGTTGCGATCGACATACAGTAGGCGATGGTCGGGAGAACAGGCAGTCTAAAAAAATAAGACGGCGGTGTGCCTTGAGATTTTATGAGCTTAATTTGGTCTAAAATAACGATTCTTCAGTTCTTCCAAGCCCAGGGATGACTTCTAAACAGAGTAAGGCCCATTTTACAGCGATAAGCGACGTAAATCAAAACTTGTGTTTTTTTGAAATTACGGATTTAAATGTCTCTTCAAAAATCAGTTCGCGACTACTTTGAAACGAGTTTCTGTCCAACCAATCTCCACGGACAAAAGAAAATCTTATTCACAAATAATTAATTCTGTTAATATGTGTTTTAGATGCGGCCATATGCAGTATCCAAACGCGCATTGAGGAACACCAAGGAAACGGAGACGACACGGGTCTTAACGATGTTACATTCAATTGTTGCAGTCTATCAAATGGCGGCTCACCAGTTGGTTAACGTTATGCGCTAACTGCGAAGAGATAGTTTACAAGGCATGAGGATGAGATAAAAGTTCATATAAACACCCCAACATATTTTTTTAAATTTTTATTCACTCGTCCGTGTTTTCATTGTTGTTGGTTTAACTAAATCATATTGCATACTAATGAAGAGCCCAGTCATACTCCTTTTCAACGATACCACATTCTGTCAAAAAATGTTCATTGTGTTTAGTAACTTTGCTGCCAAAGAGACCTTGGTAGCAACGTGAATGTTGTAAATTCAAGTTTGAACATTCAGCTTTTTCAATAGCAATTACAGGACTGGTTCCATGATAACAAAAACTTATGACGATTTGGCAACACCTAAAAACACTTTATTTATTGAGCAACTGAGTTATAGACAGTAGTAATAGACTGACTGGTAGACAACACTGATATTCTTTTCAGTATCAGGTTGAAGAACCATTCGCAGTCACTACAGCGACATACCNCGCTAACTGCGAAGAGATAGTTTACAACGCATGAGGATGAGATAAAAGTTCATATAAACACCCCAACATATTTTTTAAAATTTTTATTCACTCGTCCGTGTTTTCATTGTTGTTAGTTTAACTAAATCATATTGCATACTAATGAAAAGCCTAGTCATACTCCTTTTCAACGATACCACATTCTGTCAAAAAATGTTCATTGTGTTTAGTAACTTTGCTGCCAAAAAGACCTTGGTAGCTAAGTGAATGTTGCAAATTCAAGTTTGAACATTCAGCTTCTTCAATAGCAATTACAGGGCTGTTTCCATGATAACAAAAACTTATGACAATTTGGCAACATCTAAAAACACTTTATTTATTGAGCAACTGAGTTATAGACAGTAGTGATAGACTTGACTGATAGACAAAACTGATATTATCAGGTTGAAGAACCATTCGCAGTCACTACAGCGACATACCTTCACATGCTGTTTACTAGACTGGCGACGCGTTGCTGTTTGATGGGGTTCCACTCTTGCGTCAGTAATCAGCCCCAATGGTTGTGTTGGTTACTCGCGCGTCCGATTTGGTAAACATTTTTCATAATAAACATTCGAAAAAATTTGGCCCCACAGGTGTTCGATAGGGTTCAAGTCTGGGCTGGATGCGGGTCATTCCATTTGAAGAAAGCTGCAAACTGGACACTCTAAACACAATTTGCACAATTGTGATTCATACCGAGCCTGCTAGCAGCTGGAGGTCCATGCTATCACTAAGAGTCTCATAAACTTGGTCTTTATCCCCAATCGGTGTGCTGGTTTCCAGTTCAATTTTCCATTTTGAAATTGAAAAATGAAACATGGAATATTGACTCAAAATTCAATGTCCTATTTTCAGTCTGAAATTGCAAAAATGAAATTTTGATTCCGTATTTCGTATTTTTATTTTTCAATTTGAAATTGAAAAATGAAACATTGACCTGTCAATATTCCATGTTTCAATATGAGTCGTCTTACCGCCGACGCTTTACAACCAATCACAGCGTTGCTTTACTGAACACTATCCTGATTGGTTGAAATGTTTTATTTTCTTGTATCATCTTCTGGATAAATGATAAACAATCGTCAAGCGTAGACAGTGTCAAATTCAGAGTGTTGTTTTCACGAAACATCAAGGTTTGGTTTACTGGTTACGTAATTGATTGACGCGTGGGCGGATCTTAAATTATGTTATACGCATTTTGATTAGCTGCCTGTCAACTAATTGCAGCGGTTTTGGAATTGGAAAAACGCGTCGTAGAATATTGAACGCCGATTCCCAATTTCATGATTCAATTAAGAATGGAAATTTGAAACGTCAAATATTGACCATTATTTCGTGGTTTATTTGAGAATGGAAATATGAATCATGAAATATTGACTATTATTTCAGATTTCATTTTTCAATTTCAAATTGAAAATTGAACTAGAAACCAGCACACGGACCATCCCCCTCCCCCGAGTTAATCACCAGCACATCGCAGGTGGTGACACAGCTTGGCAAAAACAGGGAAAGTTGCGACATTCACTTTGAGACCAAGCCCTCTTTGGCAGCATGTAAAAAATCATTGTCATAATGTGGTATTGTTGGTAATCTTTCCATTGGTATGCCACATAATTTAAACAAACCTAAAGTAATGAAAACAGGGACGAGTGAACATAAATTTCCAAACTTCTGCTGAGGTGTTTATATTATGACAAACTAAAATAATACAGATATCAATTAATACAAAATTTAATAATATGTCGAGCTGTAAAGGTGGATGGCAATCTGCACCAAACTACTACAGGTATTGATAAATTCAAAAGTTTTAGATGTTGAGACATTGACATGAGAAAATTCAAAATAAATAGCTTTAAAAGGGATGGGAGGGAGGGTTATAGAAAAATTGAATTAAAATTTCTGAGCTGACCACAAAATATATACGATGGCACAGTGTTGAAACAATACACAAAAATCACGTGATACCAGTAAGGCAATAGGGGAATCCAAAGAGGGCCACCTGCCGGCGAATCAAAACGTGATAATGAGAAAGAAGCAGCATAGCTTATATAAAAAATGAATACTTTACAATCATATTTTCATGCGCTAACTGCGAAGCGATGCCGAAGCTACTATACAAAGAAGCGATGCACGAGGATGAGATAAAAGGACACATATATTATGACAAAATAAACTACTACAGGTATTGATAAATACAAAAGTTATGTAATATGTTGAGCTGTAAATATGGGTGGCAATGTGCCACAGACGCAACAGAAGGATGCATCCGGCCACTCATTGAAGAGCGAGCTAAACAGAGAGTAAAGTATATTGTTTTGGGTAAAATGGAGTAAAAGGAACTACGAATATAAGAAAGAGGCTATCATGGAATTGGAAAGCTGGATAACATGGCAATCTAAAGATATATACAACACACAACAGGGAATCGATGTGAGAGTACACAGCTAACACGGAGCGGTGATAACCAAAGAATATACANATCATCCTCGGGCTAACGCCCCTCGGGCGATAATTCTCCAAAATCCACTCGGGCTCTAGATAACGGGGGATAACGATTTCGCCATGTAATAATCTATATTTATCCTATACGTGTGATAGTATGTCCATGAAATACGGGTCGTATTGTGAGATTTGATATGGAAGAACTACTTTTCCGTATTCAACGCGCGTTGAATACGGATGCCTGCTTTCTCGCCAAAATTCCCTGCTGAGCACACAATACACTACAATTAGTAGAAACATAGTTGTATATATAGCATCAATTAGGGTTCAGCTCCGTGCGCAATATTTTCAAATTCCGATACTAAGATATGCGTTCTCAAAACTAAACAAAAAGTGAAATAAAATATTATTGACAATTTTTCTAAATATACAATGAAATTTTGCACCTGAGCAGGACACTTAAATTACAAAAAAGTCTCGAACTTGCCACAATATATTTGGGATTAAGAAAGCAATAAACATTACCAATGCATGCCTCCTTTTGGTCACCTATCGCACTATACCAGTTAAGGTTCTTTACGGTCAAATATGAGTCAATTTTTAAATTCGTTCTCAAAACAATCAAAATACGTCGAGCCGAAAAAAGTGCAACTGCTGTAAACATTGTATTTTTGTCAATTTTATGATAATTTTCGGAATACTTTCTATCTAAAAATGATAAGAACCGCGCGTAAGGAGCATTTTTAAGAAGTGTCTGAACGTGCATCAGCCACAACGTCCGGGTGTCCTGCACAGATATTACTCAGCAAAGTCAAGAAAAATCGTCAGAAATGTAAGCAGACTTTAACTTAGAAATAGATTTAGCCCAAACTCTGACGAAAATACTGAAAATAGCAGATATGCACACTAAGCCTGTAGCTGTTGTAAAATATCACTTGAACTGCCGTATTGAAAAAAGATGATAAACCACAACAAAACAAGCGGAGCAATCTGTGTAAACCCGCTTCTTTAAAGTATCCTCAGTGTGGCTCATAGGATAAATAGGTTATACAACGTACGTGTTTGTACCAGTGTGTTATCATATCTCGATTCGTGATATGCAAAAGTATTTGAACTCGGGCTTCGTACGTTGTAAAACCTATATGTATGCCATACGTACAGAAATACATATGGGTATATTCCTAAATACATACATACAAGGGAACATAGAACTGTGGCAATGGAAACATCTAGAGTCCTTGTTAAAAAAGCTAACATGGAGAGAATAACAATAGATAGACTAGGGAGTTAACCAACATCAAGTATTATAAGGAATGGGAATAATTGCTCGGTAGTGAAAACTCTGAAAAGTTTAGAGGTAGAGTGGTGATGAAAAGAGGGCTGGGCACTAGCCATACAGTTGCTCCTATGACTAAAATCGGGATGAGTGAATCAGGACACTGGCAATACATTTGCCCTAGAGTGGAATATGTTTGTGAGTGACACTGGACACTGGCAATACAGGTGCCGTACAGGTAATACAGTCACCCCTATGATGATAAGTGTCGGTGAATGGAACTGGGCACGGACAATATTGTTGCTCGGTTAGTGAAAAACGTGTGATGAAGTTGAGCACTGGTAAACACTGAAAGTTACCTGTAACTTTACACAAAAACTAAAAAGCACTAAGGATAGCTCAGAACTGACTCGTAAACAAAAACTGACTCGATAGCTTTCATAGTCAGACTGAAAAGAAATTGGCGAGAAATTCTTGCCTCCCAAAACGTCACTTCCGGAGTAAAGAACGAATAACTAATTGAATTACGAAAAGCTGTAATAAAGTGCAAAATATGTCTGGGATAACCAACGAACCTCATTTTTGCTAACAATTACATGAAAAACGGTTGCCTTCGCCTTTAAATACTTCAATCAGACTGTTCACGCGGCGGATCACATCCTATATGTATGTACTTGCGGGTTAGGTTACAAGTTTTCTCTAATAAAAGAAACAGCTTTAAATATAAAGATTTATTACTTCAAAAGAGACAACAAAGATGAAAGCAACGGTAAAGCATTGAAATTGTAACAATTCCTGAAAATAATTAAATAGTTGATATTGAAGTTACCGAGGAATCGGGCCCTGAGTTGCAAACGATAAGATATTTAGCAAATAAAAAAGAGGCATAATTAACAGTTTTGTACCAGATGTTACGTTTGGGACCTCATTGTTGAGTGTTAATTATACAATTGCAATTTTAATACTTCAAGCTATTGTGGGAAAGTTTGATGATCGAACCGGCTAACGACGTCGAGTCCACATTGACCCACTTCGTCATATCAGAGGGCACTGTTGTAGTAGTCACAGGAATGCAATAAGGAAAACAATATCACATGGCCCTATTGCTCTCGACTTATTCAACACGTATGGGATAAATTACAAGATAAACTGCATTTTGGTTTGCATGAACATAACTCACTGCCGAACTACGAAAATACAACACCGAAAATGATAACAAAAAATAAAAAAACAATTGTGACCAAAATCATCTTGCAGCACTCCAATAATGAAGCAGTTCACCTTCATGCTAACTTGTATGTAAAACTGGTCTACTGTTGGAACTAGACATATAGCTTTTATTAACACATAGCTACCGCAATGAATACATCATACCCTATTACAGTTCCTTCAGTCAATTCGCCCAGTATCACTTCATACGTGAAACAACCATTTTAAGTCATGTGCAACTATCGCGTAATGTCTAAGACCACAGTAGAGGCTTTTGTAGCTTCCCCAAAACTGAAGAAAATGAGGTGGGTGACGTTAGGCGGCAGTTTTGTGGATTAAATGGGAAATAATTGCCACGAATGGTATTCAGTAGTTTTTTAAGTTTTATTGAAAACCAAAGTGGATAACACCACTATATGAAAATTATGACAAATGTGGAGAGTGCACATTATTTATCACAAAGGAACAAAAGTACATATGAAACCATACACCGGAATTGTCATAATTGCAACCATTTGACAGTCCAGTCGATATATCTTTTGAAAAATATTGGTTTTAACTGTCCTTGCTTTTCCATCCACTTACATGGAAAAGTCACGTGAATAGGTTTCTTTACTCCACCAAAATTAAATAGTCATAATGGTAAAAGAAGCCAAGGAGTCGTGTATTTTTGACACTGACATGTTTATTTGGTCAAAACTGAGCGCTGCAACAGAACGTTAAGGAAGGATATGCAAAAATCATGAAATTGCGCGGTTCGAGCTTTCTAACATGAGGGCCACGACTAAAATATCCAGGCACATAACCAAGAATTCCTACGCTTTTAGAGAGCTTTCTCGCGCTCATATTAGGTCATCACTGTAACATCACGTGGTCCGCACTATACTTTGAAAGTTCCGTAACTGGGATTTTTTCGCACAAATTACTTGTTTTCGTATCACACCTGTCCCTGTACAGTAATTGTATGAGGTATTCTTAAGGAAATTGAGCACCATGTACCAATTTCCTATAACGCCTCGGATTCATAAAAGTCTCGCAAGGTCTCACCTACATTGTATCATTCATTTTTCACGTTTTTGGTCAAGGCGATGTGTCATATGCAAAAGAGTACAGACGAAAAGTTTTCTTGTGGGCAGGAATGGGAAGGTTGGGTTATAACCGCTTTTAATGGTAGCCATCCTGTTTTGGATGTACCGCGCAAACTATTTGCCACACACATGACTTATAAGGTTACATGCTTAGAGAGATGACAACATTTAGTAAAATACACAGTCCTCATAAAGGTCACAATGTAGACTTAGTGGTTTGAGGCGGGCTGTCGTTCACGCACGAATAGTGACGCTTGTCAATTACAGCTGAACTTTTGCATGTACTATGGGTTTCAAACGTATTTCAATCTTCTGAACACTGTAAGGGTAATGAAAAAAAATTGTCTCTATTCCCAGAAACATTCCTCGAACATCACAGTCATAAGACGTAGAACTTTAGTCTTAAAACAATGTTACTAAGTTAAAACAGGGTTTTCTATCGCTCTAAAAGTTTTACATATTTTTCTGCAATGTATGTGCGGCAGCTTCACATTCAACACATAACTGTCCATCAAATAACTCCAGAATGTGTAATACGCTCGTTTGACCAATGAGCTATACCAGGAGTATAGCTCATTGGTTTGACATTCTATTCTGTTAAAAACACTTCCTCGGCCACCAGACGGCAGGGAGACTCGTAGCACGTGACGGCGTCGTTGTACTCACTGCAGGATTCAACATAGAGACGTATGTTGTATGTCCCAGCATCCAACTTGCAAAGCCCTTCCACTGAAAATCGAACAGGTTTAAATAGGTTGTCATTTGTTGTGAATTGCTTAAACTAACACGTGACATTTTTGTGCTTTTTGGTGCTTTCAAACACAATGAAAATCATTTTACACCAAGATGAACACTTCTTCTCACCTGGGTGGAATACACTTTTTTCCAANTCACTGCAGGATTCAACATAGAGACGTATGTTGTATGTCCCAGCATCTAACTTGCAAAGCCCTTCCACTGAAAATCAAACAGGTTTAAATAGGTAGTCATTTGTTGTGAATGGCTTAAACTAAGGTGATCTGCAACTGACATTTTTTATGTTTTTTGGTACTTTCAAACACAATGAAAAGTACTTTACACCAAGATGAAAATTTCTTTTCACCAGGGTGAAATGCACTTTCCTTCAAGGTGAAAAATGACTATATATCCAGTTGGAAAGTAATGTCTACCTCTGCAAAAAGTGTGTTCAGTTTTTTCCATGGGGTGAAAAGAAATTTTGACCAGTAAAGTACTTTTCGCCCTTATGGAAAGTACCAAAAATTAAAAAGTGTCAAAAAACAGACCACCATACAAAAATCGAGAGGTGAACAAAATAAGTTGCTGTCGCCTCAGTTCAACATGTGGTTCGGTTTTGGACATGTAGGAACTGGGATTGAGCATGTCCTTACTTCGTGTTTTCAGTGACATCATCATCTCTTAATAAACTCTAGCAAACAAAATTTCAATGTCATAGGGACAGGCTTTTGAAAAATTTGGAAAACAATTTACCCAAAATAAGTCGTATTTAATCGTAATATTCTTGGATCACCTTGTACATAGACACTACAAAAAGACAAAGTAATCAACCAAAAGAATGATGTAAATGGTAAATACCCACCAACGGAGGGATGATGATGGTTGTAAACGACAGCATCATAGGAACGGACAGAAATAATTCCAGCTATTGTACCAGGTTTGGAGCATTCGTTACCATTGAATTTGAAGAACCATCTTGCACAGGCTCTGACACGCAAATTTCCGTTTGTGCGTTGTCTCATGTCACCTTGGTAATAAACGCGTATGTAACTGAGCGAAGACTTTTTTACATAGTTAACGTCCTGAAATATACAAACAGAAGTTGACAGCTCACAATCATGTAGCGCGTGTATCACTCAAGGACAATTCTCAGAAGGGGCACGGTCCACCCATTAGCAGTTGTCCATATGACCACCAATGGTCAATGACTGTAGGGTTGCTGTTCAGCATGCCTTTGGCATCACCAAATTACAAAGGTTGGGCCTCTATAATCTGAAGGCTCCTTTAGCCAAAGTTTCGATAGTACGAAAATCATTACGTAGATCTAAGGTTGTATAGAACCGAAAATAGAACCATCCGATTATAGATACATCGAGTGTTGTCGTACTATCGAAGCTTCGGACTACAGAGCCTTCGGACTATAATCTTCGGACTATAGAAACTTTGGACTTTAGACATTAACCTCTTACAACTGTAAGACAAGTTGACCCATTCATTGCATTGCAGTGTATGTACATGATGACTACGAACANGGGACAGGCTTTTGGAAAATTTGGAAAACAATTTACCCAAAATAAGTCGGTATTTAATCGTAATATTCTTGAATCAACCTGTACATAGACACCATAAAAAGACATAGTAATTAACCAAAAGAATGATGTAAAGGGTAAATACCCACCAACAGGGGGATGATGATGGTTGTAATCTACAGCATCATAGGAAAGGACATAAATAATGCCAGCTATCGTACCAGGATTGGAGCATTCGTTACCATTGAACTTGAAGAACCATCTGCTACAGGCAATGCCTTGCAAATTAGTAGCATCTGGGCGTTGTCTCATGTCACCTTGGTAATAAACGCGTATGTAACTGAGCGAAGTCTGTTTTACATAGTTAACGTCCTAAAATATACAAACAAATGTTGTCAGCTCAGAATCATTTAGCGCGTTCGTAACTCAAAGGCAATTCTCAAAAGTGGCACGGTGCACCCGTTGACAGTTGTCACCACCTAATCACCAATGGTTAATGGCTGCAGGCTTGCTGTCCAGCATGCCTTTGACACCTTTGCGCCTCTATAATATGAAGGCGCCCTAAGGTGAAGATTCGATAGTACGAAAATCAGAAAAACCTAGATCTAAGGTTATATGTCCAAAGGTTACGTAGAACCGACATCGAGTATTGTGGTTGTACTGTCGAAGCTTCGGACTAAGAGCCTTCGGGCTACAGAAACTTTGGACTATAGACATGAAGCTCTTACAAGAGAAGTTGACCTATTCATTGCATTGCAGTGTAAGTACATAATGACTATTAATAGAACCATTCACAGGATAGCCAGGAATGACAAGATTGTAGATAATCCAAGAGGCCGCAAAAAGGCAACCCTAATTGCAAGTTCTACAGTTTTAAGCACGGCACAATCGCTCTTAGCTACTAAAGTCAATGTGAATGAATTCTCATGAAGTTAATCAAAACAGTTTGTTATATAACAATTCCTGACATCTTGCGTTGTTGTTAATTATGCCACTGACCATTGCCCACTCATGGTGAAACCCTATATGCCAAACAGCTGTCCAGACTTCATTCATGTTTATGAGTTGGATGAAATCACCGGAACTCTCAATATTGCTGTNATGAATTCTCATGAAGTTAATCAAGTGCAAATTTCATCATTTCCTATGACGTTCAACTATCCCAACAAAACAGTTTGTTATATAACAATTCCTGACATCTTGCGTTGTTGTTAATTATGCCACTGACCATTGCCCACTCATGGTGAAACCGTATATGCCAAACAGCTGTCCAGACTTCATTCATGTTTATGAGTTGGATGAAATCACCGGAACTCTCAATATTGCTGTTGTTTTGCACTTCCAACCCACACATAATTCTATTCACTATATATATTGTAGCTAGAGTTAATAAACTTAGTGTGTCAGTAGAAACTCAACCGCTATGTTAGCTTTTATGCTGCTCTCCATCGACTTGCTGTTGCTAACTTGTTAGCCAACTATCTACCGCTCAACCAAGAACCGGGTAACCCCGTCTATACTACCACGACATATCCGTGTCTCTACATTACTGATATTTCCACCATTGTTGGTGCCGTACCTCGGATGGATGTCAACTGCCAAGATGCCAGAATGAACGTCTTCCGAAGGAGAGCCATCAAAGGGCAAATCACACAGATTGTGAAGGCCTCTCATAAACTCATGGAAGAAGACGAGGACACACCCGACACGACAGCGCAACTCGCGAAATACATGGATGATCTACACGGAAAGATCAAAACAGTAACCGAACTGTTCACCAACTCGACCCAGACCAACTGGATAATTATGCAGAAGACACGCAGTCCTACCTGGATGAAGTGGGAAATCAGCTTCGGGACATGAGAGTCCACTGCAAGACGAATACATGTCAAAGCACACCTACAAGTGAGTCAAATATCTCGACAACACGCCAACACTGACCAAAGCCCAGCCCAAGACGACGATCAACCTCCCAAAACTGCATCTACCTTTATTCTCTGGAGACCAACTGAAATGGTTGGAATTCTACCACTCATTCGAAGCTGTTGTTCATAAAGATGCCACCCTTGCTCCGATCCCGAATCTTCAATATTTACGCGCTGAACTCTCTGGTGACGCCGCCAAAGTCATAGAAGGTCTACCACTATCAAACGATTCCTATGAAGCCGCCTTGAAGCAACTGAATGACAGGTATGGTAACACTGAAGATCTAGTTACTCATTACACTACAGCGTTGCTGAACATCCCTGCCCCCTCATCCGGTGCTGCCAACTTACGTCGATTCCACGACAGTGTTAACACGTGCCTACGTGGTTTATAGACCCTAGGACATGTCGCCACCCAAGATCATGTGCTTGTGACCATCATACGTCAAAAGATACCGAAGGATGTGCTAATTCAATTAAATCGTGACCATGTGGGAGAAAAATGGTCCGTCAAACAACTGATGAATGACCTTGACAAGAAGATCAAGGCCAACCAAGCTGGAAATTTTACAACTACTGATGTAAGTACAGATTGTTATAAAACTTCTGCCTTTTATACTGGGAATCGCCCAAGGCCAACTTACGGTTCAACTCCAAGTGCCAATAGACGACCCTGTCAGCCAAGATTCACTCCACCGAAGTACCCCAACCCGAGGAACAACACCCACCGGAACTCGCAACATAGACAGCCGCCTCAGCGCTCACCCCGATGTGTTTTTTGTAACCAAGGCCACACTGCTTATCAGTGTACATCTGTGACTGATGTCAAAAAACGACAGGACATCGTGAAACAAGTTCGATTGTGCTTTAACTGTTTATCTGACCGACACCTGCAACGAGATTGTCCATCCAAGTTTTCCTGTCGCAACTGTGGACAGAAACACCACACCTCGTTGTGCAATGCCACCATGAATCAATCATCGCCGCTGAATTGCCCGTTGATTCAACAAGCGAAATCCTCTGCCGAGACGCCTACGAGTCCAACCCCCCAAGATACACATGTGAAGCTGACACCCATGTCAGGACCAATCTTATTGAAGACTGCCGTTGCCACCATATCAAGAGGATCAGCCTATGCAAAAGTTAACGTATTATTTGATGATGGATCCCAACGCACGTCAATGACACACCGTGTTGCAGAGAAATTGGGTATCCACCAAAATGACTGTCCTACTGAAAAGATCAGCTGTTGATCGAAAAAGAAAGAATCAAGCGTTTATTCACCCAAGACCAAGATAAACATTCAGATTAATTGTAAAAGTCAAGCAGTGACTATGTATTCCGTGCATAACCATATGACTAGTTTGTGTACTTGTATTCTTAATTTGATATGATTTTAAGTGAGTGCAACATAACTTTACAGTGGATTGTTAAATTTTGAATATTTTCACCTTTTCGGCCGGCGGAGTGTCATGAATTCTCATGAAGTTAATTAAGAGCAAATTTCATCATTTCCTATGACGTGCAACTATCCCAACAAAACAGTATATGTTATATAACAATTCCAGACATCTTGTGTTGTTGTTTACTATGCCACTGACCAGTGCCCACTCATAGTGAAACCGTATATGCCAAACAGCTGTCCAGAACTCTCAATATTGTTGTTGTTTTGCACTCACAACCCACACATATTTCTATTCACTATACATATCGTAGCTAGAGTTAATAAATTTGTGTGTCAGTAGAAACTCAACCATTGTGTTTGTTTTTATGCTGCTCTCCATCGACTTGCTGTTGCTACCTTGTTAGCCAACTATCTACCGTTCAACCAAGAACCAGGTAACCCCATCTATACTACCACGACATATCCCCACACTAGTGGAATCCGTGTCTCCACATTGTTGATATTTCCACCACAATGTTCTACACAGCAGAATCCAAGCGGATTGATAGAGGTGTCAGAGAGGCAGTGCTGGTCAAAGTTAAAATTAGTTATTGTGGTTTTGACTGATTTTCTTTTCATTTCAACTTATATCTCTATTGCATCATTCATTCAACAGTGATTTTGAGCGCAAGAAGTTAGGAATTTCTACCTACATATGTTTGGGCGTCAAGCCTGCAGAGCGGGGCTTAGATAATTTCAACCTTCCCTGTGTCTGCTCAATTTGGTACTCGTAAAAAACCCCTCGACCCTCAGTCACCAACCTTGGTTGCCATCAGTGTCACCAAGGTTTCATTCCTGATGATCTGCAAATTATTTTGTGGCATGCTCACCGGTTATTTGGTTCCTACGGCCTAACATGAATACAGAGGTAATTTTTAAGTAAGTAGCCTCTGACAGATTGGGATCGGTAATGACCTAATTAAACAATATAGACAATCAAACGAAGACTAATGAAACTCGCACGTTTCAGAGTATCATCGGATAGTGAAAGCCGATTCAGTAGCTGAATTTAAAATAGAGAGCAAAACAGCCAAAGGCGCTGTTAAGTTTTCCATTATTTGGCAAAAACCTTAACGTCAGAAGGCCACAACTGCAGCAAATCTTCAAATTTTTGACACGCCTCATCCAAGAAGGTATAATTTCCCTCCCGACATTCACGTTGATACCAGTAGTGCTTTATTCTATAACAGTCCAGCCAAAAAAACAACAACTTGAATTACTTGCCAACGATGCTTCATAAACAATTGGTTAACCTTAATTGTAGTTATATCGCGACATTTATGAGTTTCATTATCCCGTCTTTACAACAGTTTCATGACACCAATCCTGCGAATTCTGCGCCATTACTGAAACAGCGTATGTCTACCTATTAGCTGAGTAGTGACTAGTCTACCAATGTGTAATTAAGACACTTTGTACTGACCTTCTATTTCATAGAAAGTCTGACTTTGTCTCACAGTCGTTGATTTTGTGAAATTCTACAGACCCCAAATAATTCAATAGGGGATCCATTCGTAGAACCACGAGATCTTTTTGCAAATGCAAGCCCATTGACATTTACGGCCATTGTAAGCCGTCATATACACATAGACTTGTGGGAGAGCAGTCATCCCATGCCGCACTGGTAGTAGGCATAAAAGACTTATAGAGTTTACTTCACTTTGATAGTATTTCAAGAAGACAGAACTAGAAGCTCAGAAGATCCAAAATCGACTGCCAGCTTACCAAGCAAACGACCGACTGTGTCACATTTTTTTGAGTCTGAACTGGATGAATAGCATCAAACAAATCTACTCTCCCGGTGAGATTGCATGCGCACCCGTCGATTTTGCTATCCGTAAATAGATCAATGGATGTACATTTGAAAGGTTGGTTTGTGTATCTAAGATATCAACGCAGCTGAAGGGATGTGAACTTACAATAAATCCAATATGACCGTTATCGGTTTCAGAATTTCCTGCCCACCACCGCCACTGGCGAATATTGTGTACTGGAAGTCGGTGAACAACACCATCGGGAGATATAACTGAAATTAAGATATAGGTTACTAGATGACGAGGTTGTCACCAAAGTGGCACTAAACCATGATGCTGATAGCTCTTCCCAATCCCACAAGGCGTCTAAATGTGGGAAATAACTGTCTTTCTGAGCATTAAACTTTATAGAACGCTCTCAGCAAAAACAAAAATTTGATGTGCTTTGTCTCTATTATAACAATTGCAAAAATATGGCCCGAATTTACGTTTAATGGGAAACGTTATGCTGCAGGATTTAGTATACGATTAAGACAAGAGTTTTCACTCTCTTGCATTAACAAACCTTGTAACGACTCTAATTTTCTAAAAAAATTGGAGAGAAATCGGAAAGAGGGAACATCAGAGGTCTAGAAGTTTGAGCCAGAGAAAATTGCGACGGCAGAACACAATGGTTCTGAAAACATGGTGCATGGAATACAACAGTACCTGGGAATATTGGAACACGGGAACGTCGGATGAAAGCTGTAGGGGAGGAAAATGTAAGTTCCTGGAAATATCGACATTAGCCTTAAAAGCGGTAATAAAACAATTTTTACAGAAACAAAAAACGTTACTTCTGACTTCGAAACTGAAGTCAAAATGGATCCAAAATATGTTGCAAGTTTGGCAATTTTATATTTTAGAGAATTGGTCAACTGGTGTGCTAACAATATTTGACCAAATTCATCCGCTGGAATGCGCAATAACCCGTCTGTCCAATAATGCATCCAAGGGATGTTTGTGCAGGCGTCAACTCTGTTTCCGTTTTTTGTGTAATTATGCATCCACCGGTTTGCCGTTTTAAAAGTTCAGCTGTAAAAGTATCATTACGTTTGTACTTTGTGGTTCGCATATTTGGGAAAAGGAGGGAAAGTACAATGTCAGTAATGTTTGTGAGTATCTGGTCAAGAGCATGTATTATTTTGGAAATGTGCAAGGAATTGTGACGTTGCCCGTCAACCGAATCCATGATACTGTCCACTGCAATTATTCAAACCACGTGACTGACGTAATTTGGACATTGTGAACGATTTCTAACCACTTCTTAACTCTTTGTGCCTTGAGTGCGTCATCTCGTACAGATTGCAAGCTGAATTCTAATACCTTCTTGTCCAAGAAGTGGACCATGCTCGTTCCTAAAATATGCATTGTATGTACTGATTAGGTCTTTCCTCAGTTTCCTGGATATACATGGCCTCCGATTCGATAATACAGAAGTGGTTTTGTTCGTACATGTAGCTTTTGAAGTTTATACGTTTCCGATTGACTGTTAGTGTGCACACAGATTTTGCACGAAAAGAAACTACCATTGCATGTACACAAATGGAGGCCATAATTATGGGATGAACAAATAAGGACTTCAGGATAAGTGAAATGTTAAGATCAATGTTGAGAAATTTATAGATATCAATCATATTACATTTGCTGGATGACTTCTAGGATGGGTGACTTATCAAGCGTCCGCAGTATTCCAACTGATCCAGACGTGATATGAATGCTCATAGTTGGTGCCGTTACATAGTATTGAAATAAAGTTTGTTACCTATCGGTAGCCTGGATTTATTTAAAAACCTAGCTTTCGTCGGGGTACTGGAGCGATTTCTGTGTCATGTGGGGTGGGCGGTACTTCGCGGTCGTCAAACTTCACCTGGTGGGCGTAACTTGAGAGGAGACGCTGATAAATCGCAATTCGTAACTACTGTCTCTGTTCAACTCTAGTTTGCCAACGACTAAATGAGAATTCCGACAATGGCAACTAGGTAAAGCGTGTTTTACTGGGAGTAATTAATTGTGGTAAACAAACAGTACAAACACAACAAGGAACATGCAATATCATAATAACTCACTAAAATTGCTACACAGTTAGAATGTCCTGAAGATTAAACTCGCTGAAATATCACACATTTAGACTGGGAAACTAAAATACCGGTGGTCTCGCCCAACTTCCGTTATGGCCGGGCGGCTGACGGCCAACAATGAACGACAGAATACCATTTGGTGGCTAAATAAATTGAGGAAGAAAACTTGCCGAGGTGCCAAACAGTACCACATTAGTATTAATAAGTCTCTTATAACTGAAAATCAAAAGCAATTTGGCAATTGATTATTTCCCGGCGAAGAGTCACGGCAGTTGTAGGGAAATTACTTCACTGGTTACTGTACGTGTCCGAGCAGTAACGTCAAGTACAGGTGCGCATTATTGTAATTATGGTGTATAACTCACTACTTTTAGATAAAATTTGTTTTTGTTTGTGGATTTTTTTCGCTGCCGCAGAAATGCGCTCACACGTGCGGGTAGTCACAAAGCGATTGCTCACTCCTGGCTGGTACTTTGCATCAGTTTCACGATATGGTGGTAATGATACGACATTTGATTATGTAGAAAGCTTTTTTCCTCTAATTTATTACCTACACGGGCACTGCTGCTGAAATTTGACGTACCCTCACGATGAGACAGTAGCCGATTATGCATTAAATACCATTCGCCATAAGCAAAGAACAGGTAAAATTCGGACAATAAATAATCAAACTTGTATAAAAAGAACCAAAATGAGAATCCAAAACAACCCGACACAACAACAACACATTTACGCTCACTGTGATATCAATACGTTTTCAAGGACAATATGACCTTCATTCAGGAATCGTCCCCAAACTGGTGTACAGGACCTCTGGTCACGGAAATAGACGGTAATAATCGGTGATTCTCTGATCTGTGCTCAAAAGACTTTTATTTTGATAACAGAAAGAAGGTAAACATAATGCCATGTTACTTATTACTTAATTTGGTATACATTTTTCAGTTTTTGAAGTAGATTCCTCTTTGAGATGACTTTAAAGGATATATTTGTACACCTGAAATCATGAGTAACAGACCAGAGTTGAACAGAGATCGTGGTTATTAATTACTTGCACGTCCTATCAAGTGACAATCGCCAACCCTCGCCAAGCCAGTGCCCCGATAAGGGGCCCAAGACGGGCACAAAAGCTAGATTCTTAAATATAACCAGGTCGCCGATAGGTAGCAATCTTTATTTTAGTTCCAGAAGTAGTTTACTCGAATGTGCAGGCTGTAATTGACTTACTTACATGAAGTTACAGCAGCCAAAGTTTGCAGGTAAACAATTTGCACACATACAAATCATGACTTCTAGAGCGGATCATTTCTTGTTTGCAGTAAGTGGTCTACCTTCACAGTGACCCAGAAATGACAGAATGGTTTTAGCACCAATTGCATAATTAAATATTAAAAAGTCACAGGAAGTTTCTGCTCGATGGACTGTTTGCCAAGAAGTGCAAAACAAAACTTTGAAAATCCATTAACCACTTAAAGGAGCTCTCTAGAACGAATCTTGTGGTGCACACTATTTCACCTGTTCTAGAAATTACCAGAACTTGCTTATTCATAAATGGTCATTTTCAAAATTACATCAGTCAATCAATCAATCAATTAATCAACAATCACTTATTTTAGTGACGTGTAGCAATCGCTGCCCAACCACAACTTGGGCTTATAAGTCACCATTTCCAAAGAGAATATACGAGAACGCACAAAAAGGCAACACATGCATACAGTGACAAAAAGAAAACCAGACTAACCTTCTCAATCATTATCAATCAAATTGTAAGTACCAACTTTTTTCGCCTGAGAAATGCATTATGAATAAAACTGGTAACTAATGTACTCATAGTGGTGTTAGTCATCAAGAAAACTTGTTCTGAATTCCTAGCTCAGACCCACATGACCTCTGCAAATAACCCGTTCTGAGAACAGTGTAGCGAAATGTATTTCATCCCCTACACATGAAGCAGTGCAAAAATCGCACAAATGCTTTTCAACCGGAGTACAAACATAGAAAGGGACACTTTTCCACTTCCAGTAGCACGAGTCCACATCTAAATTGAGAAAAGAGGAATTTCTTTTTTCTAGAAATGCTCATTTTTAAATAAACGTCTGTTTGATAATAAATTTTAAATAATTGATAAGTTCTTAGCTTGGGTTTGCTCAAAATTTCAGTCCTACATTCAGACTGAGAAAAATTCATCAGTTTAATTTTGGCATTTTACAGAGCAACAGATGTCAAATTTAAAATAAAACTGAAACAATCATAATGCACAATATGTCTTCATCCTGGAAGTCGTCCAGAAGTAACTTGCGCATTTGCATATTGATTTCATGCAAAAAATCAACTTGGCTGATGGTCCTCCTTAAAAACAAACTGTTATTGTAATTGTACCTCATGTCAAAATTACCTGAAGATTGAGCTAACGGCTACTGACACCTGTGAGAGTGATTCAGGTATACAGCCTCCGTTCACAACAAATAACTTCTGATTCAAACCACATACCGTTTTGAAGTAGGTCTAAAATTGTTCTTAAGTGAAAATAGTTGCTTGAGACTAAGCTCTACATGTTGAGTTGTCACAACACGGCAGATTATATGCTGGGTATGGTCTCAAGCTATAATGAATTGTCAGTTTTTGTAAGGCCGAAAACCAAGAACATGCTGCGGTAAATACTTTAGTGATAAGAGCTCCTGGTGGTGATGGGATGTACTATTCACTTCAAACGACAAATGAGTTACCTGCCGTCTCTATTTTATTTCCTAGTTATTTTTCTGTCTCCTGTCAGCTGTTGTGACAGCCCATTACGACTGTATTACTTTTTTGTCCGGCATAGTTTTCAGTTCTTCTCACACTTTCACCACTCACCGCTCAAAGGCGTTTTCATCTTCGTAATGTCGATCGATAGTGACGACACCATCAGTCCAGTGGCGGCTTGAATAGCGAGGTCTATTATACAACTAGCACCGAATGATGATTGTGTTGTTGTGAACACGGCGTTGAATACTAATTGATCAATTGTTATCCGATTATTATGATGACAACGATGATGATGATGATGAACTACACATAGGACTGTAACTCTTGAAATGCTTAACTTACAGATGGCGTTGTCTTTCAAATGCCATGTGAAAGGGTGAATTTGGCATTCAATTTATTACAAACATTCTATTTTGTCTCACGAAAATTTCCTGCTAGGTCACATACCAATGAGATGAAATTATTAAGTAAGACCTTTAGTTAACGTACTTGTTAGAAAAATTTAAAGAACTTGACAGCCCTCAAAGGTGCGTCTCTATGCCCGAAAGGTGCTTTTGGCCACGTGACGTGATGGTTTGTCCTTTGGGAGGCATAAATTCCCAAAAGGCGTTCGACGCACTGATGACCAGCGCACGGCCTTCGTCTGTGGGGCCTGTTCGAAGACAGTAACACTGTCTAACTGAACTCTGACATGAGAGTTGTTGTATACTAGTTGACAATAAATGGAAGATTTCAATTTGTGCTTGTATGTCTCACGGGATGACCGAAAATGGAATTCATGACAGGTGAATACATACAGTATTGTATTGTGGAAAGTACGGACTACAAACCTCACACTAGCGTAAATACTTTCCGCCTGACTTCTTGGATAGGTGACTTGTCGTGTACAATAAGTCACCTGTCCCGGAAGTGGTTTGTTCATCTATTCATTTGTGTTATTTTAAAGCTATTTTTATCCTTGCAGTCAAAATTCTTCAAAAGCTCGCTATTTACTTCAAAGACAATGGTTTTTTTTTCGCCAGCATCAAAGGAAAGGAACAGATGACTTCTTCAGGATAGTTGCTCTCATTCTTTGTCTCAAGACATTTAAGAACACATTTTATGTCAAATTTCATAGACATACTTTGAAAATGATAAATTAAAGTGCGATTTTGTTTAGAATTTGTGTCAAAACCTCTGTTTACTTTGAAAATTTTGGCAATAGTAAAAATCATAAAATACCAGCGCTGACGTCCATGTCGAATCGCAGTTCCTCAACAATTATTCGGCTTCGGGAATTCCAGCCTGTATAGGCGTCTGTCTCCAAATTACTGCTGTATACGTGAACGGTGATTGCCACGTTACCAGCTCCGATGTTCTCACACATGCCAGTTACTGAAACGATAAGGCGTTTGAGCATCAAAAGAACAGTAGTCCTGTTATATCAATCCATTCGCATTCACAATAAATTTTGCAATAAAAAATTGGTCTTGCTATGACGACAGAAAGGCATTTCGCATAAATAAAATTGATGTTTATTTGCAATTTAGGAGAAAACCGACACAATTCTGGTACCGTCCTGAAGAATGAATAAAGCGCTTAAAATTTACCAGAGCTTTGGAACTGGAAGTTATCGGATCCAAATGGTGACCTTGGGATGAAAACTACCGATGCTTAAAATTAGTTCAAAGTACCCGCATACATGCCAAGCTTTTATGGGAAGAAACAAAAGCGATAGACTACTACAAACTGTCTGAGATGGCCCACAGAAATTTCTGTGCACGGCATTTCAGTGCGAAATTTCCCCAATTCTTACTCTCAGAGTTATGTCCTTTGGCCCTTTTCAAAAAGTTCAAACGGAGCTCGGCAACCTAACATACTCCGCAGCGGAACTTTTTACCTTCGTAGACAATCCGACACGAATCCGCCTGTAATTCCGGAAGACCGAGCACAGACAATGAAAGTTTAACGTGTTAGATTTTTGGTGGCAGTCTTGGTGGTCTGTAATGGACTGTGTTCACTAGGTATTGTAACTGTCAAATAATGTTAGCCCAGAGAAGTCCATAATAATCGCCGTCAGCAAGCAGTCAAGCACAGCAGTGACACGGTGAAAGTTTAACATTGACCCTGTTGTAACATCATGGAGATGTATTGACGGGAAGCTTTCCTGAGCTGAGGCTCGCAGCTGCTCGTACAAAAACAACCCATATCGTTGATAAGCGCCCACCGTGTGCATCGCATACAACATAGGTAGGAGAGTGTCACATTAATCGGATTTATCCCCAAGTCAAAGCCATTATGAATTGTATAAAGATCCGTCAAAGAAATCGGTACCGCATACACTGTGGGGGTCGGGGCCACAGTACCCAGACCCATCCAAAAGTTATCGTCAGTCACACTATTCTAACTAGGAACTCGTATGACAATTTTCAAAATGCAGGAAACCAGGCAGACCGACATCAAACGGTCGCTGAACAGAGATGACGGCAGCAAACGACCACGAATATATGGGCGCGTGATGAAGGAGCAGCAACCAGTCACTCTGTTTTCACGCCAGTACATTAACTCCGAGTGAAGTCGTCTTGACCCAGGTACACTCTGTCAGCGTACGTTTCACGCCAATCAACCACGGTGTAAAACAGTGTTGTCACGAATATTCCGATGCCCACACACACGCTGGCCTTCCAACATATTGTACAAGCGGTTGAACATGGTCCATCTCAACCCACCAAAACTGCCACAAATTAAAATTAAACATGTTTAATTTTGGCCGTTACCCGTAATCCGTTCGGTTTATATTGAGGATTCATGCTGGATTGCACACAAAGAAAGCACGTTCCCCTTGGCGTATGGCAGATTGCCGTGGTACCAAGAACACCCGTCTACACCGGCAATGTGCGAAAGGTCCTACAATTTTTTTTTCGGATATGGGAAGATCGCATACAATGACCGGTCGCAGTGAAACCCGTCAGTTTCAAATAAAGTCGTGTTATTATCGAGTCTTGATAGTATCGACAGCTCCGCATATCGTCTTCGACGCCTTCCAGAATTTCACCGATTGCGCTAAATACAACGCAAAGATATATTTACTATAGGAACCATACTATCTTTGTACAGGAATTATCCAACGCGCTTTCAAGTTTTTGCCGTTACTTCAACACAGTTCACAGCGGGTTAATGAACGCGACCTGAACCGGCAAAATAAGTAGGTGGCCTTAAAATATGAGCATACTTATCTTTCGGAATATTATAGTGCGGTACAGCCTCATAATTTGCTTATTAAACTTGCCTTCACAAGATGGACAGTTAGGCTTCCTTTTGCAAATGCTCCCTCAGGTTAAAAGTGACTAGAGAATATAAATTGTGATGGCCACCAGGCCAAGATTCCGCTCGTGCTAAGTGTTCTATTGCAGGTGTTTCTTCGTTCTGATATCAAATTGATAAGCCACCATTTCGGGGTCACAATCTTACCAAATGTAGCTTTAGAGAAAGGGTTCACTTAATCGCACTTAAGCCTGAAAACCGGCAATTTTTCACCAACGATAACGCATGAGAACAAAGTGCATGATTCTTTTCACCAGCAGGAACTTCGGCTAATACATACTTGCACCTGTGCCAACTCTGGGCTTGCCACCATAGTTGATCGAATATAACCTTCCTGCGATTTCCCCTGGTGAAATACAATTGTGGCCGTTGAATTTGATTTTATAGACCGTCATTCTATCGTTGATTGGCTGCATGTTAGCAACGAAAATCACGTGAATGGCCGTGCTCGGGTCGCGTTTGTAGTAGCTGAATGTCTACAAATACAAAACATGTATTATTATAGGACTGCAAAGTGTTATTTGTGTTATCCTGGCTAAATGTCTACACGGTCGATTGTTGCATACTGTTTTATATGGAAGTGATGATATTTCGGGAGGGGTCGGCGATGATGTTGCTGTATGTTGTGCACAGTGTTGTTGATACGTTGTGTGATCCCTTCGCACCATTTCATTTCATGTGACTTTTACAACCCAAATCTTTTGAACAAATTTTCCTGCTTCTCATTAAATCTTCTACGTTTAAGTTCAGAGACATTTGGGAAAGACCAGAGGACAACTTGGAGAGACGAGTGGCGTTCGGAGAGACGAATAACGTCAGAGAAAGACGGATGGGTCGGAAGGGTTAGCTGCCCAATATCGAGGTTGTCCGTGGGAGAACACCCTTTATTTTTACTACGAGTTACTATAAGGAAAAGGAACCCAAGGGTTCTCCGAGAAGCGGGATTGAAGATGAACCCAATGATAGATTACCAGTGGTAACGACACGGCAACGTACACGGACAGTGCGGTAGTGGGGCGTAGGCACACGTAGGCGCAGCCAACCATCATTTAGCATTTGAACGTTACGCCTACACACCTCAAGTTACGTTATAATAGGGTGGATGCGAAGCCAACCATCTTTTTACATTTTAACGTAGCGCCTAAGCACAGCACAAGTGACAGTATAGTGGGGCGTAGTATTGATACAATGGCTATTACGGTGTCGATGCACAGCTACGTTAACAACAGCATTGTTACCGAATATTCCGGCACGCGTGACCATACGTCCTGGACAATTCAAGAAGCTATTGTGAACTTGGAGTGACGTTGACTTGACTATGATGAGCAGCCATTTCGTGCTATTCTGGGCATCTTGGACCCCAAAACGTGGCCTGTGGGATCCGGGATAAAACATGACGAGCACGAAGTTGGGCTTATTTGCGATCAGTTTGGCCTGCTTGCCCCAAGGGCAACCAGAGGAGTGCGTGAGGAAATCGTAAAAGTAGGCAACCTGCCAAGTGCTCTTTCTTGCAGTGCAACTCATGAACGGAGTCATGCCATTGGCGGATCGAAAGGCTGAAAAACACACCCCACGGGCGAATACAAACACTTCCAGCATATCGTTTCTGGCCGTTACGGGGGTAGCCTATTTTCCTTTAACATTGTGTTTTTCCCTTCAGAAAACCGCTTGGCATGCATGCAGACCGTTGCCTTACCATATGTGTGGTTGGGCCCATTTCTGCAGCATCCTAGATTCGCCACTGCAGACTCGAAGTAAATACCCACTCGTGAGTCAAAAATGCGCCCACGTGTTTGTGAGTCAGATTATGCGAAATAAAGGCACTTTTAATAGTCAGTGCTCAAGGTGATACGGAGGGCATTGGTCGCCTATTTACCTCTAATTTTAGCACTGCAGCACTGTGAACGGACTACAATATATGGAACGTTTGTGGTACGGTTTGCAAGAATCAGAGAGGAGTGAGAAGCCACCAGGTAAGAATGCGCTTTGGAGCTGTCAGCAGCAATTTTAGTAAGACGGTAGAGGACAGTATCCAGGCAGACAACCACAGTGTCATTGACCTATCAGCATCTGAAGATGCCCAGAGTGGGAGTAGAACTTTGCCACAGACAAGCAACTTGTCGACTTCATTAGAAGAAGTATTCAGCCAGTTTTCCTATGTGAAGACCGAGGAGGTTGACCCAATGATACGAATTTGCACCAGAAGGAGAATTTTTATGTCTCACAAGATGTTAATGTAGAAAACAAAGGTGGCTACGACCAACCACTTGAGGTAGGAGCTAGAGGTTTTGTGGCATCGAGCATGTGGAGAATGTGTATGATGCTGGGAACTTCAGCTAAGTCAAGTAAGTCTATGATGAAGTCGGTAGCAGCCGCAGCGGAATCAGCATCATCAGATGATCAACCAGTGGCAGAATCCCCGTCAAACCCGAGCTTAGACCACGATTTCCCGCTTTTTATTCGTACACATGTAAGTACCGCTTTTCAGTCAAGTGTTCCGATTTTCAGTTCCTAAATGTTGACCGTGAGAACTCTGCAAGGTGTTTAAAGGAACATTGTCACTTTGTAATGAATGTTGTTTTTTTCCAGAGACCACTGTCTTCAATAACATTATTGTAAAGGTGTGTTCCAATGTTTCTTGTGTTAGGTAATATACACAACTTGTATCTTGCAAACAAATTTTCACTTTCTGAAGGAATAAGTTCACTACTAAGTTTCTGTGGACAGTCTTATACCCCAACCAATGCAATGAACTAATTACAGTACATTTCAACGCTGCGTGAAAATTTTGGATAGATACTCTGAGTAATTGGTTTATAGCAGTTTCGTAAATTCGGAATTTTTCCTGAAGATTGTAATTGTTTCAAACGGCACCAAATGTCCAATTAATAACAATATATAAAGATTTATAATTTTGAATAAATACCTGATTAAATCATCCAAGCAATTGTGACGGACCCACATTATAAAATCGCTGTCTTTAAAGGGTAAAAACCTTTTGAATCTTTCAAGTTATTTTCCCGTTGGTTTATAGTCATTTATATAACCTCTATGGTTCATTTCCCTTTTTATCTTACTATTACACCTTATTACTTTTCTCATTTTTGTAACACTCTTGGCTTTTAGAGCAAAAATATTGTTTAACCCAGTCAAGTACGCGAAATAATGATTAGGTATGAATTAAATTATTGATCTTTTGCTTCTGGTGTAATCATCAAAGACTGATCAAGGATTAAAGGTATGATTTTTATGCAGAATAAAAAACGGTGGAGTTGCAAAAAGATATAACGACAACAAATTCTATAGCAAGAACCTGCACCGGAACAAACGAATGCAAGCAAATTCTACGCTTGTGCGGCAAAACCTCAGCAGTGCGAGACTGAAGGTGGCATTCCAGATTCCAGATCTATAGTTCTATAATTTTACGAAGTTTCGTTAAGGAAGAGTTCACAGCGACCAAGTTTAGACAGACATGGTGCAGAGTACCCGGTAGTGCGTAGGGCTTACCATGTCCTGCGTTGTGCCTACTCTGTCCTGCGTAGCAATATGCCTCAGAACGCAAAAAAGTACATGAGGCATTTTTCGTGTACTTTCGACACAGAGTACTGAGCGCAGAAATGTCTGTTAAGAAAGTCATCTTACTGTGTATATTAGACAGCGATCTGCGATCTTACTGCATGGTTGGTCTTATTAATATTACACATTAACAAAGCAAAACAGTCTTAATTTTATTTGATCACACCATCCTCGTTTTTATCTCTTAAGGCATTATTTCCAGGGATATATCTAGTCACTTCATGAAATATCGTGCCGAAATCTGATACTAATGCTGAACCATGCCGTATTCAGGAAATTTTGATCCTCCATGTCTGACCAAGGAGCACCAGCGGCAATGAGCCCACTGACAAATCGTCGCAAAGTTGGTAAGCGCATCAACTAAGCTAACAGCCAAAGGTTAGCTATTCACTCAGACTAAGTACGATCTTCAAACAATCACAGATTTATTCCAAACATGACATAATCAATGCTCTGGACACTCACACGTTACACGCGACACTGAGGCTGACGCCTTGAACACCTCCATTCACCGATAGCGAGCGTCACTTGTGTGATTTCTTCAAACACACTCTGAGTCCACCACAGCTCCCTTTGAATCTGTATTGCGCGCCAGAACCTTGACTGATTTATCACCAACGTTACCCGGACTTACCAAACGACACACTCACCTTCCTAAACTTCATAATCCGAAGTTAAACGGCGACACGTTTACATGGAAAACTTTCATCGGCGTTTTCCAATCACCCGTTCACACTGACGCCGAACTCGCTTCCATATACAAGTGCAGCTCACTGTAGAAGCAACTTAAAGTATTGTCGAGATATCTCTAGCGAGCGGGAATTACGCCCACGCTATGATAACTACTAACAAAAAGTCATGGTGAAACGCACCATATCGTGAACGCAAACATGACTTCTTTTTTGGATTTACCTCTGGCTCTCTGTGACGTCGAGAGCTTGTGACAATTTCACGATATTTTCAAAAGGTACGTGAGAAGTTTAGCTGGGTTGAGTAAGTCAAAATCTTCATACAGGGTTTCTACTGCAGAAAACATACGTTTGATTGGTGGATGACGTTAAGACACCATCTTTAACTGGTTATTCTAACTAGGGTCTTTGTTATCAAGGCAGCGACAGTTTGAGTTGAGCTGTTCTCGTTGAAACTTTGTTTATAAATTAATATTTACAATACCACAAAAATAGTCCAAAAATAATTCTTCATGAAAAAATTACTTTTATTATTCCGTTGTCGATATCACTTTCGTTCGTCCACGAGACCTGTGCTATATTATACCTTGACAAACTGGGACATGTGCCTACAGAAATAGAATTTAGCAAAGTAAGACAAAGTGTAGCAAATTTGAAATATGAGACACTTTCTTATAATTTCATAACTGTAACACAGTCTGCCGTATCTAATTATTCCCTTTGCAGCGGCTGTACTTGATTCACCCATAAACTATTATTAAACCGTGCATTGTCATAATCATGAATTGTTTGAGATGCTCCATTTTCTTCAAGATTAACGTTACTTTATATTCTTTCATAGGTTCTGGAAATGTAATAATCCAACCATAATCTGCTACCACTGCACATTACTACACATATGTTAAGGCCTAACGGTAGATAGTAGTGGTTTGTTTCTGTTTCAAAATAGGCGTAATTTCAGGTCTTCGACAGCGTGTTATTGCTTGATATTAGGCTCTAAATGTTGACTTGTCACGGCGCGTCATTTTAGTGGCCGAGCACGGTCTCAAGCGATGGCAAACTGTCATTTCTTTTCAAGCCAGAAACTCACTTCTCGTACGAGTATGAAAAACATGGAGACCAGTTTGATAGCAGAATTAGTGTTTTATAGTGAAAGTAGGCTTTTTCCTTCAACGCAACGCGTTTTTTACTGCTTAATACATTTCGGTTTTGGCAAGCGCCACGTTTCTTTTTAATCTCAAGAGCCACCTTGGGTTTTACTAAACCCGGTTGAGTTGCTTTCGACAGACGCAAGAAACTCTGAAAAAGCAAGACCACGCACGCAAAGTCACGCGCTTAAAAGGTAAGACCTTAGTAGAGAACCCTCGCAAAATGGCGGTTACGAAATGTTGAATTATGAGATATAATTCATTGTTTCTGTTCCATAAACGAAAATTAGTCGCCGCAAGTCTTCGTGAGTTTGCGGCACGCAATCCACTCAGTTATCTGATAAGTCTGTGACCTGGACGTCGTCATTGGGAAACAATGAAATGTTCAATGAGTGACTCAGCTTACGCGTTACATTTCGTTATCTAGGGATGTTTGTAACTGCAGCTGTTTCTGTCATTACCTGCTTCACATGAGGATCACATTATGTAGTAATGTGGCAGAAAGTTGTTTTTCGAAACTTTTCCACCAGTTTTGCAACACTGGGTACCTCAGGCGACCAGGTAGAAGTTTGCGTCAACGTTCGTGGACGGTAACAACATGACGTCGATTCGATTCTGTTCCGAATTGTTCAAGATAAAAACTTCACTCATTATTAGTTATTGTCCCAAGAATTAAATGGACATTATTTGTTTTAAGGAGGAAAACACATTTTTGCGATTCTTGCAGACGGACAGATAAAATGTCTTATCAATCATGTGTACCAATGAGTCTGCACTACACCATTATTAAAGATGACAAGTTTATGATTGCTTTAGTTGCCTTCGGAGGATCTCAGGTAATTTCTCTACACCATTTCATAGTGGCTGATCGCGGGTTGAAGCTCGAGGTCGCCTTCGTCTAGAGGAGTCGCTTCATCAGGATCATACTCTGTCAACTCCGCGCCGACAGCTCGTTTCTTGTCTGCTTCATTATCAGCCTCGCGTTCACGACGTCCTTGCAACAGATTCACATTTACGATCTTTGTCTTGCTATTCATGTTAATCTATAGGCCGACTGCCCTTGTTATTACTTATGGTCTCTTCCACTGTATAGTTAACTTGTTATATCTGTAGCGGGTAAAATCAATACTCACTGCCCTACTCGAAACTGCTAGTCACTGTCCTTCTTGTCTGTTGGCACTCAGTATTAAACAAGTTTTTCCCATCTAGCACATAATATGTTTCATTGAGACAATTCCTTATGTTGAAAACGTACTAGTTGGTATTTTAAATCATTTTATTGCCTTACCCTGAAGTCCAGAGTTCTTCATAGGATCTCTTACTGCCCTATCGCGGAGCAACTCAAAGGTTGAAAATCCTGTGCTTGAGTGCACGATTACTCGGTAAAGCGAAAAAGACGACTGAAAGGTACCGGTTCCAGATTGTTGGCTTTTGATTCTCACAGGGCCCGTTCCAGTGTGGGTTGAAAGGGTTCGCATGCAGCTGCTGTGCACTCACACGCCTATTGACGTCCTTTATCAATTCCTCTGCTACTTATATTACATTTTCACTCAGATTCTCGCGTAGAAACCCCATTTTTAACATTTACTTGGCCACGCACCTGTCTCTTTCTTCCGAAGTGCCACTGCTTGAGTGTACATGTACAAGGTAGCGAAGTCTACAACCGTTTGGACATGCCTGTTCCCCTTATCCAACATCGGGACTATTTGTTCAACCAAGTCAATTGCTGCCCTCTTGAAAGGCTCTTCCATCAAGAACATTTCTCTCAGTAGCAGCTTGGTAACTCGCCCTTTTTCAACCCTCTTCTGGCTGATGGCTCATGCTTTGCATAATCGGGATACTTCCGATTCCCCCTGGTCAGTAGAGAGCAATTATGATAAAGTCAGTTGACTTGCTCAACCCGCGTTTTCTTCTAACTATATCCTCGTTGGGAAGCTCCATGAATTGCTTCTGAAACTTGCACATAATGAGCAACCTGCTTCACCTCATCACCAGCCGATAGATTATCTCTTGCTTGATCTCCATCAGGCATGACCTCTTACCTTTGGTCTGTCGTTATTTTGGGATAGATCTCACAGTTATTTGGGGGATGAATCTTCCCACTGGGCTTCCTTCAACAACTGTAACCCCCCTAACATACAGCAAACGGCTTAATTCAAATCCTTTTTGTCGATCTGCTTGAGTTCTTATGTTTCAGAGCTGGATTTTACAAGATCTGTCTTCAGTGATCTGTAGGTTTTCCTCAAACCCTCTAGGGAAGCACCATATACCCGACCTTCCACGAGGCTATCGCCTACCTCGTCCTTTTTGGCGGTGCTCGCTGTCAGTTTTCGGATGACATCTCCTGGGTTCAATGTGGCAAGAACGTCCCTGATTATCGGCCATTGAACTCTCCCTACACATTGTAAACACTTATACCGTAGAGTGTGGGGTGCCAAAGTTGCTAAAATGCAGTCTTCTCTTATTTGAGTCTGCCAACTCACATGATAATTTCTGGAAGGACATATTTCCTGGTTTGGGTTGATTGGATCAAATCGCAATAGTAATACAGCATGCGTCTCTGCTGCGTGCTGGTGTATCTCTCCTTTCGGTCACAGATTTGTTGTGAACGCACGTTCAAGGTTAGAGCTGAACACTTTATTGGCTCTCTTTCCTCGCTTTTGGGAACTCGGAGGCTAACTACTGCCGACTTTTGGTATTGTTAACCCGAATTCCGTTTCCGACAGTCTCTGGCCTTTGTTAGGCCACTCTTCTTCTGGTACTGCCTTATTGTCTCACTTGGCTGTTGCTTCTTAGTTTTTCATAGATTATTGCTTGCTTTTTATGTTTACACCGGAGGTCTCAGTGTAGCTCTTTAAAGGCTGACCTCATACGGAAGAGATTTGTGTGCTCGCTTTCGCAAGAGCAAGGCCATGTTTTAATCTACATTTTCACATACTGCTCAGGCACCAGCAGTCTTTCGGCTTGGCGAAACGTTTGGTGTAGTTGAACCTGTCTCGGTAGCGCTGCATTCGGCTTACCGAAAACCCTCCTCAGTCAGTTCACACCGTTTCAGTAGGGCCTACTTGAACCTATTTTAGTCCAGTGCATCATTCATGGATGTACCGGTGAAAATTCTCAGGTCCTCGCGCGTTAACAGAAGACTGCGACTAACTGCCCATTTACTCTTGCTCCATACCTGATTGTCTGCGAATTTTTCGAACCTTTCCGGGAAGTTGCCAATGTCTTTCTGCGTGGCAGTATAGAAGTAAACAACACTGCAGAGATATGAGAGGCACCTGTTTGGCCTGGTCCACAATTTTCACCTGTATGACGTTGTTCAATGAATGAATGAAAGTCGCAAAAGAAGAATTCCGGCCTTTCAAAGCTCCTGGACAGGATGGTGTCTAACCAGTCATTGTTCAGAAAGGCTGGACACAGGTTAAAAGCGTCTAATGTGTCTGTTTAGGTTTGTATTCGTAAAAAGGCTTAGAGGATTGGCAAAAGAATCTTTCTACCAAAACGTGGACAGAGTAACTACTTCGATATTAAAATGAAATAATCTATAGCATCAACAGATTCGAGCCTCTACAGGAATCCCAAAGTGAAAACAACCTGGCTAAATTCAAAGCACCCAAGAACTACGACATTAATTTTAAGAAAGTACGGCCCCACAAGACCAAAGGAAAGAACAAATGCTCTAAGACCTCCGCAACGATTTCGTCTCAGCCTAAGCCTACCATCGTCTTCTATGGTCCTGCAGAAAGTATCAACTACACCATGAAAAAATTAAACGCAACAGAAGGTTCCGCACACAAACCACTTTAAAAACAATAACCTGCGAGACTAACAACGTAGTTAACTTAATCAAACAATAACTTAACTGATAGTGAGGACAGTATACTTTCTAAAGGACTTAACTTCTGTCCTACCAAAACCAATATTGAGAAAGATGAATTACTCATTGATATTTATACTTTTGCTTGACGTCTTAGGTTTGCATAATATATTGAAAATCTCATTAAAGATGAAACGAGAACCCCCTGAAAATTTAATTCCACCCAAATGTCAAAACCATGCCCTCGACAGTTGCACTGAAGCTATTACTAATGATTTTATGAATTACAAAAAGCATAACAGCAAATGTAAAATTACTAAATGCGAAAAGGGTGCCCTCAAAAATATCGCTAAAATAAAGAAATCGCAATTAAACCAGCTGGTAAACGAGCAGCTGTTGTTATTATGGACAAGCAGAAATACATGTACAACTCTCCTAGACTAAATACCAAAATTTTATCATTATTTTGCTTAAAGATTGTATAGAATGCTTATAAACCCTTTGGTCTCAGAAAAGTGATAGATAATAACACATAAATGTGTCTTTTTGATGAAAGTAAAATTTAGTTCTCCTCCAAGACCATAAAAGAATATTTATTTTCTCAGACATAACCTATAGCCACATACAACCCTTAGTTCTTCTAATTTAATTCTACAATACATGCTTTGTATTTTAACTTCATATTGATGTTCACGAACGGATACGCTTCAAAAACTGTAGTCACCCAGTCTTTTAAAAAAGTTGAAATAATAATTGTTGCAAAGTTTTCTTTTTTAGCTTGAAATTGAGAAGTTTCAGCCTTTGTTACAGCACTGCAAGTCACTTCAATACATTTATGGGTTTTGCCAAAAGTAACAACAATCGTATACACAGCTGTATACATCTATCAGTTTTATTGCCACATTTTCATACATTTATTTAGGCCCATGTTTTTTGTTTATGAAACTGGGCCTCTGACCAACTTCAGGCACATGCGCAAGCTTTGTGAAACTAAGTAGTAAGTTAAATTATTCAAAGTGAAGCTTGGAAATTTGTTACAGTTCAGTGTCGGCTTCGCCCTGACTTGAAATTAAGATGAAGTATTTAGCTGAAAAATTGTACAAATGGATGAAAACACTTGTCGGATTCCAGCTTAAACCTTGTACCTGCTCATCAGACGGTTGCCTGCAACTATTACGTGAATGTTTGTTATAGTAATCTATTTTGCCCGGGGTACGCCACGAGCTATTTTGCAGAGTAAATAGATAAAACTAACTAAGACTCTGCAAGATGGGCATGGACAAAACGCCCACCGGCGTGTACAATGAATAGACCTGAAAGAGGGAACAAAACAAAAGAACTGCCTGAAGGGCTTAAAGGAAAAGTACAGAACATGAACACAAAACTTGAAAAAACCTAACAGGAAATGTATATGAGAAAAGAGAAAGTGAAACCGACACCCGGGATGGGGGGTGGGGAAAAATGCAGAGAACGAACGTAGGTCTTGTAGACGACGAGGTAGGTGGCTGAATGAGAGAGACGACGTTGAACTGAACAAAGAAAATATGGGCGACCAATCAGGTGTCGCGTAGACAAATGTATGAATACAAAAGTAGGCCCTTGAGGCTATAAATAAATGCAAAATAAACCCTAAGGACTGGTATCAAAATAAAGAGACAAATGTCAAAATAATGACGATAAATGCATTTAACTAGTTAAATTTAATTTATCGTAATCTATTTTGCCCGGGGTACGCCACGAGCTATGTTGCAGAGTAAAACAAGAGGAGGATTGCAAATATTGTCATTTATTATGACGTTAATAGATAAAACTAACTAAGACTCTGCAAGATGGGCATGGACAAAACGCAATAATGTCAGCACTGGAATGCTGACATCGCCCATCCGAGGAAGCGGAACCCGGGCAATAACAAGGTTAGACTATGATAAAGTATAGGTACTAATAACGGTATAACAGAAAACTAGAATACAAAAGTCTAGAATATAAAAACCAAGAACAGAACGAACGCGAAGTAAAGGTATCTCGAACTAAGGACTATAAATTGAAGCCTGCAAATGCAGACCTTGGGCCACAGGCTGCAACAACAGACCTGACCTTGGGGGCTGAAACCTCAGACCCAGAGGAGTGGGAGGGGCTGAAAAGCAAAGTGAGAGAAATGGGGAGCTGCAACAACAGGCTCGCCAGGAGTTCAAGAAACCTGGGGAAGAGGAAAAGCAGAATGTAGTTTTTTAGTGCGTCAGATTTCCAGCGCCCCATGCGCTGGATCACAGGTTCAGGGACGCCACGGCTGGCCGCACAGGTGGCGGCGCCAATGCGAAAGCTATGTGACGTATAAGACTTGGTGTCGAGTCCTACAAAGGAAACCACTTTAGTTAACATGGAGTTGAAGCAGGAACGTGTAACCGGTGATCCACTGAGATGTTGGAACAAGGGGCCAGGAGAGGGTTGAAAAGTAGACAAGTACAAGGTTTGAGCAGCTACTGGGCAACGGGGAGATTGGCTGGACGGAATTGTAAGTGAGACTGGTCCCGACCACGTCGCTGACCTGTATGACGTGGGAGGAGAGCGAGGAGGTGACTGTGAATTCGCCGACCCTGAGGAAGGCATGGAAGGCTAGGAGGAACATAGCACGTGCGAGAACCGAGTCGGCAAAAGAGCCGAGTGCATAAGGGAAAGGCGTCAAACAAGCGGTGAAGCAAAGCGGAAGTAATGGGCATGCGTGTGTCAGAAGAAGGGCGCAGATTGTAAGCGCCTGTGAGGATTTTTTTGATGAAATAGGAGGAAGTGGGGTCAGGGAGGTTGTCAAGTTTGTGGACAAAACTAATGGCAGAGACATAGGACTGGGTAGACGTGCTACTAAGCCTAGATTCGAAGAGATGAGAGATGTAGGGGGCCAGGAAAGAGGTATTAATGGGCAAGGTGAGCGGAGAGTTGTTAGAGGAAAGGTGAAACTGTGCGAGGGTATGCAGGATGCGGGTTTAGGACTGAAGAGTGGAGGAAGCCAGGGAAGCCCTGAGCAGTCTGGTCACTGTGTCAGGAGGTGCGGCGGGATCGGTATCGGATGAGGGCTGAGCCAAGAAGCCTGGGAAAAGGCGACCTGATAGTTGAAACGAGAAAGTGCATCAGCGATGATGTTAGTGTAGGCGGGGATATGTTTTGCCCGAAAATGAACATTAAAGGTAAGAGCGGAGATGACCAGACG
>NMRA01001199.1:0-36809 GCA_002633005.1 Phoronis australis
ACTGGCCTACATCATTGGGCCAATACAGAAGACATTTCAGGGCCAGTATTGGCCCAGTACCTGCATGTTTACTGGGAAAGTAGTAGCGAGGTTTGAAGTCTCCGATAAATCTTTGTAACATTAGTCAGCTATTAGCGGATTTGCAGCGCAAACGAACTACGCACTGCGCATGTGCGAGTTACTTCCTGCGCGAAGGCTCATGGGATAGCTTGTGGTCAGGCATGTCTTGAGCAGGCTGGATAGTGTGTGCATTTGGAGTGATTTGCAAACTAAAAACCATGTTTCATTTTTTGCTTTATGATACCAAGCAAGCCCTCTCTCTCTCGTTTGTAAACACAGCGTAGCTATGATCAGTAACCGTGTGACCGAGGGCACGACTGTCGTCATGTTCAGTATTGGCCGGGCTATCGGCGTTGATTTCGAAATCTCCTCCGGTTTCAGACAAGTTTATAGTTCTTGGGTTGCTTAAATTTTGTAGCTTTCGCCGTGGATATGCTAGAGACGTTAATTTTAAGAGGAAACTCCGTCGGAATGTTGTTCTCATACGTCTTTTTTCCACTTTTCCACCAGGAAAATGCTCGCTGCACACACGATGGCCCCTAGGCAATTACATCGCACTGGATGCCGCAGGCATTCAGGGGCGATAGTACATCCTCACAAAAAGTTGCTCGTTTCAAAATACAGCAAATAAAATCAAATGAACCATACATATAGGAACACGGAGTTATAATTAACACATACCACGACTCTGGATACAATTTATTCAGCAAAACTTGAACAAATGAAATCGATGGAAATCTGTCGCGGTTTGCTCGAGTCAAGTTCTCTCAGTTACCGGGTGCCATTTTGAGGAAGTTACGTGAAATTACGCATGTTGACGAATAAAAAGTCTAAGGGACACACATCTTACAAGTTTCACCCGATACCTTCTCATGCTATTTTACAAGTGTCACGCGCTAGCGTCACGCGCTTCGCTGAGTCTCGCGCTANTCTTTCATAGACGCCTCGTTTCCAGAAGACTGGATTGAAAAGTTTCCTTTGAGCACAGTAAGGTGTGTGTTTGCATATAAGTCCGTTGAAACATTCCAAATTTCTTACAAGACTAGCTTATATCATTGGCAAACATTTCGCCTATTTAATCAGTCGGTTTTTGAATGCTTGCAAGTCCGTAATTCCATAGATTGCCAAGACAATTTTCGGAGGCATGCGCTCACATACAGTACTTGACGGGTGACAGATTTTGAGCCCTCCGGCATAACTAGGACTCCTACCCGCCACCCAACGCTAGTAGCCACATGCAGCCGCTGGCGCCTGTGCATTTTGGGAGTACACGTGCTTCCCCGGGTGTCCGGCAGCTTTCTGTGGCCTTGAATGTGTAATGTGAATGATCTACTGAATGCTGACGTGAATGAGGCTACTGTACGTGTTGATATTGGTGCGTGTGTGAATCTTCATCAACACGTCACTGCAGCTGCACAAGTACTTGATATCGAGTTGGCTAGAACACCAAAAGAGCGAAAAAGTGAAAAAACTCTTTGCGATTGCGGTTTGCCCAGGAATTTTGACCCTCTCGAGTAAGTGACAGTCCATCGTAGGTACATGTATATCGAGTTTCACCACGTTTCACCGTAACCTTGAAATCACTTTCAGTGGTGGACATTTGCTAGCGCACGCTTACTCGTAAAAGATATCAATGTGCTATGTTAGCGCCAAGCTTCCAAGATCTTATAGCTGAACTGAATGCACGAAGGATGAGCTTGCATTGATGAGTATTTCACTGTGTCTTTCTGGAGCGACAAATAATGGCTACATTCATCGCTGAGTAGAGTGTGGACGGTTGTGTCTGAAATTCAACTGTACCTCAGTGTTTTTGTATATGCATATGTTATGAACTTTATATATGTCTGCATCTCAACACTGAGTACGATTTTGTTTTATGGGCAACAAGCCTCAAACAATACTCGACTCGTAACGTTTAAGTAACAAGAGTGATTCTTGGTCCTTCAATTTTCCATATTTCTTATTTTTTGAAAGTGTTCCTTTTTTCTTCGTGAATTCCGTGTTAATTTCTTCGCGAAAACTTCAGCCAGTCTATAAGAGGGCAGGTACAACTGAGGTGGTAGAGCAACAAACCTTTACTGGTACAGGCATCTTGTTCACATGTCAAAAGGCGTCCTGTCAAACGTCTTATGAGTAATTAGGGATATATCAATGAGTAAAAAGCTGATACCATGGCAAATCACGCACGAATAGAATTCAACCAAAATATATGTTATTAGATGATAACTTTCTCAAGGTAAGGTAGCCGACATGCCTTCTAGTCTGTGGCGAACAAAAAGGCTGAGCATGCGTCTGACAAGCGTTCACGGGTGTCACCAGACGCCTGAACAGCTTTCTGGTCGGACGACATGTGAACTCTGTGTTCGCACGAGACATGTTTCCATATCTTACAAAGCTTGGCAGGGGAATGAATCAAGCAGTGTATTGTAATCATGTCCTTTACAGAGAATTCGCCGATCAGCCGTGCAATCTCAGTATCGGTGCCATACAAGTGAAGAGCGAGGACAGGCAAAGTGCCGAGATTCGCAACTCCCTCCAGTGGCAGTCCAGGATCCATCGTATATTTACGCAGAATTTCCAAAAGGACGACAGCGTCAGGTCGCCGGAGATTTTTAGGCCTATGGGGGGAACTCGAAATTCACTAGGTTTCGCAACTGAAGCAAAGAACATGGCATAAAAATACCTGCATTCAGGTAAATCACGTGGGACCCATATCACACGAATTGTATTCTGTTCTTAATCTGTTCAGATGTCAAAAAGATAGACTTTTATTTATTAGCACCACCTAGTGAATATCGAGTCGTCCATGGCAACCATGTCATTTAGATTTTATTTGACGTCACAAATAATGTACAACTGAGGCCGGCCATGATAAGTCAGTGATAATGAATGGAATTTTGTTGATTCTGCCTGGTGTCTTCTATAATATGAGTCCACACTTTCGAGTTTATCCCCTGACACAGCACCACCTATACTGAAAAGTGGCCCTGTGGAAACATGATGAACGACTCACGGAATTCCGTGAGTGTAGACATTATGCGCATGCCTTGGTCGGAAGTATACCGATCACGTCGCCATGACTTGCACACGCCTTTTGTACATGTACACTGTACTTGTTTGGGCTTAAGCCACTTTATCGGGGCTCCCTTGATTTTTACTTCGATCACTGCCCGTTTCAAGTCAAAGCTAGGTGGTCGTAACATTAAGCTGAAGGGGGTTTCCCAGATTTCAACCAGTGGGAGTGACTGAACGTTATGACGTCGTTTTCATTACTTTATGCAATGTTAAACAACATTTAAAGCATTACTTCACCGGAATTTTGTTATTTTAGATGTATTGGACTAACTAGGTACTCCTAGAAAAACCTTAGCAAAATAAGCAAATGCGAGTTTAATCACGCAAATGTAGGCCCGTCAAATGATAGGTGAAGCTGCCATTCGCGCCGTATTGCGTCACCGCGAGATCCCTGCACAAGCAACAAGAGGCCGATAAAAGTTGTATTGAATAGGGGTGTGAATTGAACACCATTGTGTGGGGTGTTATTCGCAGCTGTTTGAATTGAAATGTGAATTCTCGCGGAGACGTAGACAGAAGCAAGCCAGTTTGCCTAACAGTTCGTTACATTTGACAATTAATGGAACTAGTGGGCTCAGAGGCAGTCCATCATTCGCGTACGAGGACAAGGTGATCCAAGCAAGTGGCACCAGTTTTGTGCAAAAAAGAATCTTACGCTGACACCTTCACCAATGGAGTTTCAGGAGCTCGACCCGGGATCTAGCATTAAAATCCGCCGCGATCTCCAAATAAACTGTACATGTACACGGCTTCAGCTGATGTTCTCATTCTCCGGATATTTAGTGAGGCGCGAAATTGACCATCACAAGCATGGCCGTAAACACTTGGGGTGAACTTTGAACTTTCATTTTAATGGTTGTAAATAGCATATTTCGATTGTTCCTGAAATGTACGCGTGGTATTTTGAAAAACGGACAAGACACGTGACTTTCATAGCCTAAAACTAGAAAGCAGTCCACAGCCAATATTCTGCTCCCTTAATTCTATTGAGCGCGCAACATAATGGGCCAATTACGAAGAGTCATAAACCATCAATTGGAAATTGAGGAACGCCAATTGCAATTGTACAATTCTGGGCGTCATGTGCAATGCCAGAACATCTTTTTTACATCGGAACAGATTAAGGAGAATGTCACCCAAAAACAACCTAGTTTATAGATCGAGTAGTTCTACTCGATAACGGCACGTTCGGTTTCGTTACATGACACCTGACGGCAGACGGAGGTGTTGAAATTATCCAATGACGTCATTGGTTTCACACGCAGTCATCAGCAGTTCACAAAACGGGTTACTTTTTATGTTTATTACGAAATCTTCGATACAATGAATATACATAACCCAGAAAGCGCCAAGAGGCATTATATCTTGGTTAAAAGAGTACCAAGAAATCTATATACAATTATTTTACACAAATACATAAAAAGAAATCTGTATACAATTATTTTACATAAATACATAAATTAAAAAAAACTGTTGTGAAGATAACAATGACATATGATTACGAAAGTAAATAAATCATTTTCATACACATGTATACAATTCTATCCACTCACACAAAGAGATTTAATATTATAAAAAAATTTTGATACTATTTCGAATAAAACCTTATTTTCATTTGGGTTGAGTTCTTGACTTCCATATAGAAAAAAATTAATTTTGTTGTACACTTGCGTAATTTCAAAATATTTTTATAAATATTGGGGTATTGTTCGAGTGTCTGGAAAAGCTGTACCCTCTGCTCCTTGCATACCTAACAAGCTAAGAGAACATGAGCATTTGTCTGTGCGTCTCCACAGCAACACAGAGGCGAAAAATTATTAAAATTATGTCTAAATTTCTCGTTGTTTAGGAATAGACCGCATTTTGATCTGTATAGCATTATTTCGTGGTTTGCGGGGAAGTAGGAACGATGTCAATGGGACTGGTAACTCTTGAGTAGCAGTATGCATTTTAAAGTTATTTTTAGAGTGACTATTGGAGTGCTTTCTTTAATTTTGGATTACTTTGCCGCAGTCCTGGGCCCGGTCTCCAATCTCCGTACTCAGACTCATACTCATACTCGAGATTTCATACTCAAAATCGTGCTCAATGAAGTCGTACTCAAAAAAGCGTATCTAATGTCGGATTTCGAGTAGACTCCAAACGTACTCAAATCTGACACTCATACTCGAGTTGCTATGGAACTCTTTATGACGTGAAATGCAAAATCACGCAAAGCCGCGCTGATTCATCGCTTCCTATTGGAATAGACCACCCCAAGAACTAGGCCTACATTATCGTCTGCTGTCGCTACAACTACAAGAGTATGTCTATAACGTGGAATTTTGAGTGTTCTGTAACTGTTATTCATTTTTTAGTTTCAATAAATATTCTTATGTCATTTCTTTGATACATTTGGCAATTATTAAGCTTTACTTCTTGAGTTCCTCACCCAGTCCCGAAAATGTCTTAAGAAATATGTAACAGCTTATCACATCACATCTCTGTTGCTAATTTAGTCTTGACATAAAACCCATTGCTGTGTAGGCCTACGCTGATGTCAAACTTTGATACTATATCTTTGTATTTTACCGGGATGTATCAAGTGAGTTGACATTTGGCACGTGAGTTAAAAAACAATACTTGTGCAGACATTCAGAGTTCACCAGTGGCAGTGAACGGGACGAGACGTCTACTTAGAAATCGGCAAAATCTGGAATTCCATTTGGGGATTGAGGAATTATAGATGACTAAGTTATGATGAGAAATGTACCTGACAGGAAAGCGAACTTTTTTAACTTCCCTCCCCTCCTCGTCTTTTGGAAACCCTACAAAACGTAGGCACACATACCGAAATAAGGGCAGCACAAACTTCTCACACGACTTTTCCCACAACTGCTTTCGACGCTTGTTACGACTCGCCGACAAGGGATTACAATGAGGCCTGTTGCCAGGAATTGTAGAAGTAGAATGGCTGCCGTAACATACAGTGATACGGCGGGTTAATAAGGTGAAGAATAAGAAGATTTAAGATGAAAACTATTATCTCTGAACTGAAATTGAAGTGCTGAGATACGGTAAGAGGACTTATTTTTTTAGATTTGCTGTGTTTCTTGGTTCCCTTTCGATATTTTGTTCTCTGGCTCGTATTTATTTTCGAGTACGATTTCAAGCACACTGCCATACCAAACTTGAAATTTGAGCATAGACTCCAAATTTTTACTCAAAATCGTACTCGAAATATAGATGAGATACACTTCAGTTCGAGTACACTCGAAAACTGAGTACGTGCTCGAAATTTCGAGTACAGATTTTTCGAGTATGATATTGAATACACCAAAGCTGAGTCTGTACTCGAGTTGAGTATGAAGTGTGAGTTTGAGCATGATTCGAGTCTGAGTACGGAGATTGGAGACCGGGCCCTGGTCTCGTGTTAGGTCTTTTGTAGGAGTCAAAGAGGATTTTGTTTGAGTTATTGTTAATGTTGGTTAAGACTTTGAATGTATACAGTACATGGACAAGTGGAGTTTACGACGGGTTGCTAGTTTGCTCCAGTTGAGACTGTTTAGGACCTTGATTGTGTTGGATCCTTTGTATGCTCCTGTTATGGCTAAAGCTGCTTGGTATTGTAGTCTTTCTAATTGAAGAAGTATGCCAGCGTTTACTGATTGGTAGATTATGTCACAGTAATCTATATGTGGGAGAACAAAAGAGTTGAACAGAGTTTCAAGATGCTTGGAGTTGAGATAACGAGAGACAATTCTAATAGCGGAGTTGCAACCGAATCGATTCAACGATTGCGCATGTCCGGAAATTAGGGTGCGCAAAGGCTATTGGGATTGATTAGAGTATATGGAATGGCCGATTGGTTTGCACAACGTGTGATTTGTGTGCATTAAAGGTATTAACAAAATTCTTTATCTCGCTAACTGGTATTATAGCAGCCAGGCACACAACACGTATAACCTCCCTGTTGCCGGTCCGCCCCCCACGCTTGTCGACGTACTTGTTTACCGGCTTAACCACAATGCAACATTCTGACCCATTTCCAATATGGCGGCGTTGCAACTCCGCTATTGGATTGATTAATTTTTGTACTTTGTGAACGAGTTCGCGACAGTGAGGAGTAAAGGTAAATTTGTGGTCTAATAGCAATCCAAGGTGTATGTGTGTGAACTTATTGGGAATAACTACCCCATTGAGTGATAATTCCAGCATTGGATTTGTTTGGAATTGAGTATTATTAGACTTAAAAAATATAAGATCAACACTTTTTTCAGGTTTAAATTTCATCTTCCATTTGCAAGACCAGTCATATAGTTTTATTAGATCAGTTTGCAATTGTAAGGAGTCATGGGGATTCTCTTTTGAGAATGGGTAAAAAATTGCAATGTCATCATCATATAGGAATGTTTTAAAGTTTATTGTGTCTGGAAGACCATTGATGTGCAATAAAAAGAGTAAGGGGCCTAGTACGCTACCCTGTGGTACTCCAGCTTTTACGAAACCTGGCGTTGATGAGCGTGATAAAACACCCTCTATTCGGACTTTGTAAGTTCGACATTCCAGATATGATTTTAAAAGTGAGAAGAGAGTTCCGGAAAAACTGTAAGATTGTAATTTATGTAGAAGCAAATCATGGGGAACGACATCAAAAGCTGACGCAATGTCTAAGAATATGGATCTTACGTTGTATCCTTGCTCAAACTGGAGGTGGATTTCGTGTACAATTTCTGTAAGTTGGGACACAGTGCTCTTACCAGGCATGAATCCGAATTGGCGACGATATATGAGGTTTTGTGAACTTAGAGAGGTGGTCAAACTTGTGTTGAGAAATTATTTTTTCTAAAATTTTGGATAGGGTGTTAAGTAGAGTTATGGGGCGATAGTTGGCAATGTCTGTTTTGGAGTTCTTTTCGTGTATTGATATCATAACACCAAGTTTCCAGTTCAAAGGAAATTTTCTAGATTGTAGTATTTTGTTATATAATGTCAAGGGAGCTGTAAGCTCTCTTGCTATTATCTAAATCATTTTATTGGTTATGAGATTAGTGCCGTCTTTTTTGTTTTCTTCAATATTTTCTAGTAGTTTTCGCACTTCAGATGGTTGGGCTTGTATGTCAGAGAGGTGTTCTAATGTTCTGTGTGGGAATTCGGGAAAGCTTGTTGGTGCAACGTGACTCTTGGCGGTGAAGTATTCTAAAAACAACTTACTTTTTTCAGCTTTGGATGACGCCTGAGAGTTTGATTCCTTTGAGTGGATGGTGGGGTATGGAGATTGCTTTACCTGTCCTAGAATTTTGTTTATTATATCCCAATATTCCTTTGAATTTTTGGAGACATTGTTTCATCTTATAGTCTTGTTTCGTCTTCTTAATTAGTTCTTCCAGACTTTTGTACTGTTCTTTGTAGCACTTGAACGTGCACGGGTTATTTGATTTTCTGAACGATCTGTACAGTTTGTTTCTTTTATTTATTTCAGTCTTAATGTTATTGTTAAACCACGGTTTGTTCTTGTTTTGTATTGTTTTCATGGTTGATGGGATATTATTATTATTTAGTATGTTGCAGAGTGATTGTGTGATTTCTGAGACTGTGTCATCTATGTCAGTTTTGCTCTGTATTTCAGTCCAGTTAAATGTGGTTATGTCAGTGCGCAGTTTGTCCATGTTAATGAGGTTGTAATTCCAGATCTGTTTGATAACGCTGGTTCTTTAGGTAAGCAGTTGAGTGTGAATGTTGTTTCTATAACGTGGTGGTCCGAGTTACCAATGGGAGGCCTTACAGAAGTGGATCCGTAAGTAATACATAAATCAAGGCAAGAATGTGAATAATCTGTTAAACGTGTCGGTTCGTCTACTTAGTTGTACATAGTCATTTGAGAGGAGAATATCGAATAATTCGAGACCAGCTTGGTTGTCATTTTCTTCTGAGTACCAAGTACTATTTCTTGCGTTGAAATCCCCGTTGAGAACAATTGTTTTATTAGTTCGTGAGAGTTCTGGTTGTTCTGCAAAGGTCTTGAAATATGCTTTCGTGTCATGGGACGTCTGGGAGGGTGAGCGATTGAAAAACCATAATATACCTTCTTGTGGTTGACATCAAGTTCAATCCAACTGTTATTCATTGATTGTATAATTTTAGTATCAATTGTTTTGTAATTTACTGAGTTGTGGACAAACAAGATCAACCCCCTCCCGACGTTAGTGTGGTAGGCGATGCTGTATTCTGGAATAACAAGTGCCTTGAGGTTGTCTTCGGACAGCGTTCCGGATTCACATATGGCTATGACCATGTAATTGTTGTCTGTAATAAATTGCTTGAGAAGATCAAATCTTGAAAGATTGTCCGCCTTGATACTATTGATGTTAGTGAATAAGACCTTGAAGCCGGCTGAACCCTGAGTGTCTAGTCCTGGCGTGCGTTCAGTAGACGCTAGGACCTACGCTAGGACCTACGCTAGGATCTAGCTAAAACGTAGTCAAAGCCACGTGTTCTTATTTAAAATGCTCGGTCATATCTCACGTAGTCTCGCGAAGTCTTGCTTTTTAGTGAGGTCCTAGCGTTACTGAACGGGAGGCTGGATTGACCTCTATATCACCAGCAGTCAAAAGGGTTTGCTCAATATTATAACTCCGACATCACAACGTGAGTTCTTCATTGTGTATTAAACATCACGTAAGTGCGCATTTCGGGGTCGTTTTCCTCGTAGAAAAGTGAGGTCGAGTCTGATAGGCGAAAAGCAATGGGTTAATTTTGTATTCCAGACACCCGGACAATTGTAATTATTGTGTGTGTAGTTAAAACCTAATAAATTCATACAGTTCATACTTAGCATGCTTATCTAACAACAGAAGAAAGAAATATATACAGGCGTGTGAATAGACTAAAAGTAATCAAGTAAGGATAAAAGCAATGAACACTACGGTGTAAACACTAGAGTAGGCATGAACATTCCCACCACTACTGGTTTAATTACATTAACTTAGGCTAAATTTTGTAAATAGAAAACTGATGATTGAATAACATTAAAAAGTGAAGTTGATAGGCGTACTGCAGATGTGACATTAATAGAAATAGGTAAGAGCCAACGTGGTAGACAATTTGTACATATGTAGAGGGAGAGGGAGAGCGGGAGGGGGAGGGGGAGGGGGAGAGAGNGGCAAAAAAGACCAATTAAATCGGGTGGCATTCGCCTTTAGAGAGAGAGAGAGAGAGAAAACGCTTTTATTTACATTACATTATAATAATACATTGATTAAAATTTGATTTCAATTAGGAGGCCTTCTAAAGGTTATTGACCGCTAATAAGAAGGTCCCCTGTACAACATAAAACAAATGGAAATGCAAAAATCAGTAGGAATACTTAAGAAAACAGTGAATTAGTGCTGAAAACGACCGACACGCCAGGAACCAAGAAGTAAAATGGCACAGATCAGGAGATTTTGAGAATACAATTAGATACTGTTACATATGAAGCAATTGGAAATATGAACTGGATCGTAATTGCTAATAATAAAATTGGTTAAGAACCTGGAGAATGCTTGCAAAGAATGCGTTTTTATTATATTTAGAGCAGAGACTGGTATTTCGTTGTTGTTCATAAGTCGAGGAATCTGAAATCTAATACAGGCTCTTGATGACAATTTGTTGGACCTAGGAATTAAAATTTTGGGTTGTCGGTATAGCAGAACATGAATACTGTACTTTGGGATGAAAGAAGATTGCCAATTACATTGGTATTATTGCACATGACGCCGCCCAAATCAAATAGGGCTCTAAGTCAATACTACATGTATACTCGATTGGCCATTTTTAGCTTGAACGTCAATGGTAATTAAAGTTGAAACAACTTAAAAAGCGGGTTACTGGTGTCAGCTTATAGCTTGAATTCATCGTTCAACACCAATAAATCATTAAACTTCGATGTAAAACACTTAAAAATACACCGAGTTCTTATACAAACGTGTTGTTTTATTTTGCTGTTACTAATTTATTGGTATTTGGACACACCGTATTCTACAAAGTTCTGCAGGCCAATTTACCAAGGTCCGTAGCAGGAGTTTGGGGTCTGTTCGGAGATAAATTCGAAGTATTCTTCTGTGAAACACAGACAGGAGAACCTAGATCTGAGAACATAGCTGTATATTGTCAATTTATACTTGTGATTTTTTGAGTTCTAAAGACACAAAACGCTTGTTATCCCGGCCAGTTGCTCGGAAGCCGATCAGGCCTGTCGCGGCCGTCGGGTACGAACATAAAGCAGCTTGAGTTGGAAACTAAACCTTTGTTACGAAAAGACTATAATAGTGTGCCAAAGGAATAATGTTCGAGTAATTATTTATGTGAATTAGCCACGAAACTGAAAATCTACTTACTTGTCGGGGGCCGCGAAGTCGGGTTCCCCTTCCACACACCGTGAGGGCAAAGCTGTACAGTAACAATGATTTGAATAATGTATTTGTATATCCAAATAAAGATTCCCTAATATGTGACCATAGCATATAAAGTCGACTAATTGTTCCACAACGTCTTTCTGACGGCAAGCACTGATTTAGCATGCGCTCGCACGGCCTCGGTGCACGGTCAATTATCTTTACTGCCGGCATCAAAAGCCCGCCGGTAACGCAGTGGTTTATTCATTGCTGGCTTCTCAACATTTGCACTCACGAATACTGAAAAGGCATTACAAATTGTATCTAATGAGGCAGACTTTGTTTCAGTTTTATATAACTTAGTGAACATGCACAGACAACGGAACGTATGGATATTTCTTTGGAAAGCCGGAATTTGTCAGAGAAATCACTGTCGACAAAATGCCGGCCACAGACACGGAGATGTTTCACGGCCTCATAGTTGCTATTAAGAGTGTGCCTTTCATTCTTCACTACCGTGAGCCACTTCCTAAGAATTTCTGTCTCTCAAGGGAGTCAAAAAAACGATATACCCGCTTTCTTCGCTGCTTCATAGTTCAGACAAGCGGGAAAGATGCACTGCAATATAGCGGCTTTCACTCTGGAGACGAACCACTGACGTCGCTGCGTCGTTTCTCACCTTCCTCACAGGTTAACGCGACACCTCTCGGCAAGGTGAGGTCGACCGTGTAAGAGGGGATGTGGACATAGACCGATTAAAACGGTAAAAAGACTAATTAAAACGTTTGGCATTCTCCTTTAAAAGCAGTATACAGTTCGTGTGATAACGATCTCACGTTATTTACCCGGATGTTTGCTGTCTGTTGCTGTGAGATGAGATTTGAAGCAGGGTTCATCCCGTCTACCTTTAACTGATTCTTAAGTGCATTGTTTGAGCAAGCAGCAAGCACAAAGGCCTTCGTTATTCCTCGCAATTTCTGCAAAGACGAATTTTCAATGAGTTCTTCATGGAGTGTACAAGACCGAGCACGGTCAATTTTTGTTGTCCCATCGGGTGAAGGCGTTCTCCGTTTGTTAGAGGACACACGTTTCCAGTGGTTGTAATTGGGCCAGGTTTTATCTCCAGCAAAATTAGCGTGTGACTTTTTAACGCGAGTCGATGGTGGGGCTGTGCTATACATACATGCAGAAAGTGGCTGTTGCCCGTCTGAAACATTGCCTTCCATTGGTCACGATGATGAAGTTTGTCGCTTGCTAGAACCATTTCAATGCATGAATTTTTGTCTTAGGGTGTTTTCGCTTTTCCAGTAGGTTTTCCAAGCTTATCAATATGCACCGAACTTACATAATATTTGAGTGGACAAGCTTGAATGATGATAAACAAGCTTGAACAAGAGGGCGCTTTTCATTGAAGTAGTATCTATGGGTGTGGGAGAGGTCGCATGCGGCTTTCGTTTTGAGTGTCCAAGTGGTGTTTCTGTATATTGTTTCTTATCTTCCTCTTTTCTATTGTTATGTGATTTAAGTTTACCAATACACTGTACATGTACATATTTCCTGTGCGTTTTCTCTTCCATTTCATGCCATTTACCTTAAATTGCTTAAAAATGTCTCACCGCTGGGGTTACCCCCATTACAATATGGTTGCATAGTCTACATTAGTTATCAGAATTTATTTTTCTTGCATCTTGCTGTGTTCTAATTTATCAATTACTGAAGCTACGTTTGATGTATGATTTCGAGAGCTTTCCCGGAATGGATAAAGTTACCATACACTTTCATTCTGCAGGTGGCAATATTTCGCAGACAAAGAATCAACTGTTTTTACGCTGTGGCCCGCAACACCGCCTGATCGAAATCATATGGGTTTCCCCATTCACGACACTGATAAGCGCGAAAGACCCTGGTTCATCAATTCTGTGAAGAAAGCGAAGGACATTGTCATTGTTCTGGACACAAGTACTTCAATGGGAAATTTTGGCAGGTAAGTTAAAAATGAACAGCATGTTATACACATCGCATGAATAATGTTTATGCGGCCACATATTTATATGTGGTCGCATATTGCCGTCATCTCTGTCTGGGCGTCCGGCGTCCGCGGCTGTATCTCCTAAAGCCCTTGCAGGATCTTATTGAAATTTGGCAAGTGTGTTCCCATGGGGTTGACGACATAGGGCAACGAGTTTCGGACCGACCCGAATACCACTGTGCCCCCTAGTGGCAATTTATTTTTTTTACGTTTGCCTCTGTATCGTCAAAAGGACCTCAACCGGTTTTTCGTGAAATTTAGTACATAAGCATCTATTAATGAGTTGACGCTATCCTCTCGTTTTCGGATGGATTCGAGGCATTTTTCGCCATCTAGTGGCCATTTGTACTGTTTTTGAGTCGTTTTTGGCGTCCTCCCCTCCAGCAACCAAACCCGCTTTAAGGATGATTGTGAAAATTTGCACATAGGCCTATGTTCTTACTAGTATGAGGAAGACTGTTGACGATGATTTCCCGACGACTTCGACTACTGTGGCGCCTCCTCTAGTGGCAGTTTTGTTTGTTTTTGCGCCCATGATTGTATCTCCTAAACATTCTACAGGACCTTTATTATTAAATTTAGCAAATATATTTATATGAAGGTGAAAACGGACGGTGACGACTCTCGGACAGCTCGGTGTACCGGTGTGCACCCTAGTGGTAGTTTTAGCTTTTACGTTTACCTCTGTATCTTCAAAGGTCCTCAACGGATTTCCATAAAATTTGGCACATAGACATTTATTTGTGAGATGACGCTATCTTCCGGTTTTTGGATGGATTCGTAGTTTGGGCCACCTAGTGGCCATTTTTGTTATTTTCGAGTCCGTTTTTGGCGTCCGCCCCTCTGTCATCCAAACCACCCTNAACTTAAGTTTTTAAAATTACAAAAACTTAAGTTTTGTGATAAACTTAAGTTATCAGAAAAACTTAAGTTTTGTTAGTACAAAAAACTTAAGTTTTCACGAAAACTTAAGTTATTACTTGAAACTTAAGTTTATTTGTGAAAACTTAAGTTATACACTTGAAAAAACTTAAGTTTTCTGAAAAACTTAAGTTTTCTGAAAAACTTAACATTGTGCTGAAAAACTTAAGTTTTTGGCGAAAAACTTAAGTTTTAAAAACTTAAGTTTTGAAAACTTAAGTTTTAAAAACTTAAGTTTCTTTTAAAAACTTAAGTTTTTCGGAAGAACTGAAGTTTTTCCTCTAAAACTTAGGTTATTTTCCAAAAACTTAAGTTTTTTCGCCAAAAACTTAAGTTTTCAGCGAGAGCCCGAAATGCTTAGGAAGATGCTCGCGGTAGTGAAGAATGAAAGGTAGGCTGTTAATAGCAAGTATGATGCCGTGAAACATCTCCGTGTCTGTGGCCGGCATTTCGTCGACAGTGATTTCTCTGACGAATTCCGGCTCACCAAAGAACTAGCCATACGTTTCGTTGCCTGTGCGTGTTCACGTCACTTCTCAAGTATTCTTTGATCAGTGTAGTGCGGTTCGAACTGATAGCCTGTGAACAATAACGATCCGACCCGTGAAGTCTTCGTCGCTGAGCTCTTGACTAAGTTGGGAATCGCGCGGGGCGAGTTGCCATGTAGACGTTTATTATTCTGCGTTCTGTTTCAAAATGAATTATTCTCATCATAGCCAATGCTTATATGAAATGGAAACAAAGTCTGCCTCATTAGATACAGTTTGTGATGCCTTGGAGTGCTCGTGAGTGCAAATGTTTTGAGAAGCCAGCAATGAATAAACCACTGCGTTACCGGCTTTTGATGCCGGCAACAAAGGTAATTGACCGGGCACCGAGGCCGTGTAAGCTCATACTAATTCAGTGTTTGCCGACAAAAAGCTGTTGTGAAACAATTACTCGATTTTATATGCTATGGTCACATGCTAGGGGAATTTTTATTTAAAAATACAAATACATTATTCAAATCATTGTTACTGTACAACCTTTGCCCTGACTGTCTGTGGAAGGGAAACCCGACATCGCGGCCCCAACAAGTAAGTACATTTTCAGTTTCGTGGCTAATTCACATAAATAATTACGTACACAATTATTTCTTTGGCTCAATATTATAATGTTTTCGTCACTGGAGGTTTAGTTTCCTACTCAAGCTGGTTTATGTTCTTATGTTCGTGCCACTCCCCGGTGGCCGCGACGCCGGGCCTGATCGGGTTACGAGCCACTGCCATCTGGGATAACGAGTACAGTCCGGCCGCGACGGGCCTGATCGGGTTCCGAGCCACTGGCCGAGATAACAAGCGTTTTGTGTGTTTAGAACTCTAAAAATCACAAGTAGAACAACACAGATCTAGGTTCTCATGTCTGTATTTCGCGGAAGAATATTTCGAATTTATCTCCGAACAGACCCCGAACTCCCCAGTTCTACGGACCTTGGTAAATTGGCTTGCCAAACTTTGCAGGCTACGGTGTGTCCAAATACCAGTAAATCCGTAACAGCGAAATAAAACAACACGTTTTTATAAGAGTTCGGTGTATTTTTAAGGGGGGTACATCGAAGTTTGATGATTTATTGGAGTTAAACGATGAACTCAAGCGATAAGCTGTAACCCGTGTTGTGAACTGCTGAACATACTGCGTGTGAAACCAATTATGTCATTGGGAAATTTCAACACCGTCTGCCGTGAGGCGTCAGGTAACGCAACGGAACGTGCCGTTGTCGAGTAGAACTACTCGATCTAAATTGATACAAAATAGGTTGTTTTTGGGTGGCATTCTCCTTTTATAAGGCCAGTTTTCAAAAGCTTGGCTCCCCCATTCCCCGTACTAGCTGATTTTGGGAGAAAAACAACATTTTCACTTGTAGATTATTTTTTCTTAGTATGATGGTTCCGTCTACTTATTTTTCTAACAATCCCTATTTTACGTGTTCAACTTCATAGACCAATTGGCGCAAATCAAATCAAACTCTAAAAATCGAGCCATTGGTGAGTTAATGACATGAAACAATCACTGCTTTGTTGCTGTGTTTAAGATGAATCTCAAGAGAACTGTCTTTTACACTCGCGACTCGCAGCGCCGTATGATTAAAGCGACACTTGCTGCCTCGCGAATTAGCATTGTACCGATCGAGAGGCAGGCTTTTTCTCAACTCTGACAGATTTAGGCACAACTTTAGAAATGTCTCATTGCAAATACTGTGACCAAATGATTTCTTCAAGTGTGTCCTCGACGAATGCAAGAGGAACTCGCTCTTTCGACCACTCAATGAAAACCAGCTAGTTGTGAATACTCTCAATTCCTGCAATAATACCTCTACTAAAGTTACATTGTTCTTAACACCTTGGACATATGCCTATATGATGCAGAAACGTTTTCACTCATTCTACACATCGCTGGCCGCTTGGGGGGACTCTGCGTTGCATTTAAGTGCATGCCTTAGGCTGTTTTCGTCCACTAGGTATGCTTTTTATACGTAAAGCGTTATCAATCAATTGACAGCTTTCAATTAGCAAGTTCCCACTCACACTCATAGGGGATTTTGCCCTGCTGGGTCACATATTTACTATACATTTACTTATATTTATTAGACCCACAATCATCTGACAAGGAAGGAAGGCTATTTTACAGCTATCAACCCAGATATATCTTTCCTGAGCCAATTAAAGTGGTCCAGTGTCCAATACAACAACCAGCCCTCATTCTGCCCGTCGGTGTGCGCTTTGATGCTTCGTCCGTACTTCTGACTCTAAATCGGATTAGCTGGTCCCAAAGCTGTAGTGCGAAATTGCTACATTTATGTCTTCTAGCTTGAGACCATGTGCAAACTAGCATAAAATATTTATCATTACTGTTAACTATAAGTATGTCAATTTATTCTCAGGAAACAGGTATTCGGTGGCCGAACTTCATTACGAGCTGTTAATGAAGGTTTCTGATAGTATCACTGACAGGGATTTTTCCATACTAAAGATAATGTGCAAACAATGGATAAGGTAAGAAAATCAACATCGCATGTTTATGAATGCATGCACTGCTACGACGTCACTTTAAACGGTTACTGTATGCTGAGTGCTATTTTAGTCAGTCAAGAACAGCACATTTTAGTAAAATGTGTATGTAGCGGTTGATTAACTCAAACGCCCAAGAGCTCCATAATTTCATCACAGAATGAACACCGGAAAACAAGAAGTGTCAATTTGACTTTTTTCACGCTTCGTTGTTGTCAGAGACGTAAAAATATATCAGTCTCCGTTCGGTGAAACATGTCTTAAACAAGTAGTCTAATTAACATCAGAGTTTCCAATACAGCTTCATGTTTCAACGAGGAGATCTTTTCGAGATTAATAATTGCGAAAATCAAACGCACATGCTACTTTTGGCGCTACCTATTGTCGAATGTGTACATATGTAAGTTGTGTGTTGGCTGACTGGGTTAAGCAAAGCAACGAGCATTGAAGACAGCCATCAGGATATCTTACATTTTTGTGCCTGTTGTTGTCGTGTCTTTTTTAATTAAATCCGTTATTTTTCCTCTAATATTCCAATTTTTAAGTAATTTTGATTGGGGCATCAAGTGTAGCTCAAATATTTTCCAGCTGTCGATGATGAAACAGTTCTATTATACAAGTCAGTTATCTATTGGTAAGTACTTATCTGTGAAGGTGAATAATTAAGGTTTACGGCTGAATATGGCGGGCGAGTAGAATATGAGCTTTTGAGGGGTGATTTGATAATCATGCGGCCTGGCTATGTATGCATGTGCTCACGGATTCTTCAACAGTAAATGGACTGATTGTAAATGTCTTGTTTTCAGGCCAGCAATACTAGAAGGTATAAGAGACACTCGTGAACTTCTTCAAAAACTCGAGGAGCAAGGGATTATTAGATTTGGGGAGTACAGCAATCTAATAGACGTGCTGGACCAGCTCAAACTGGGGGCTCTTAAGAATGAAGTGGAAAGACGGTCACGTGAAATAAATGCACTAGGAATAGGAGCTGGTAATGTTGACCTTTCACCTTTAAAAAGTCCTTCAACATTGCATGAACTTCTGAACTCTCCATTTTCAAATCAAACTGGAGACTAGGGAAAATTTTAACAGTCATTTATGGGTCCTGATTAACTGCAATTGTTGTAAAAAATCATCTTTATTTCGGACGAAAATGTCTACAATGATTTCTGACAGTGTATATTGTATTTTTGAAAGTTCACAATTCGGCCACATTAGCCATAACAGCCGATTTCAAAAAGGTGGTTTAAAGTAAACCTGGTTGAAACTAGACTTAGACCAGCTTTAAAGATAATCTACTTTTCATAAAGGTGATTTTACGTTTGGACTAATGGTCTCGTAAAACCTGGTAACATTAGTTTTGGTCAGACCCATCTTTAGAACGGTTAAATAGGTAAGACTTGAATTATATAGGTGCAACTGAATACTGCAGCAATATGCATTCACGACGCAGTTTTAGAGCGAAAATGGACTATTTTCAATATTCAGTTTTCATCGACACAAGATCAAACGTAGCAGGGGCAGATCCATGATTTTTTTACGGGGGAGGATCGGTCAAGGTTTTTTTAAAAGAGGGGACCAAGCCAACAATTTGAAAATTATGCATTTGGTATCACTAATCTCAAGGGGAAAAGGGTGGTCCGACCTCCTTGATCTATCCCCTTGGATTCGACTGTGTGTAAACCACCAAGTGGTTCCTTGAATTCCTCATAATACGATTAGTCGATTAGGGCGTCATGGTCGTAAGCGCTATGGGTTTTCACTGAAGACATCATCTTCCGATTTTTCTGACTGAGTTCCACCTCCACTGGTCCCCGATTTAATGTTGCCAGGAAGGGGTCTTGCCCCCCTTTGGCCGCTAATAATTATACTCTAATATGCCACGGAAATAAATTTGGCCATTTATCATGTTGCGGCTTATCGTGAGAAAGTACTTTGATGTGTCTACATGTATTAGTCACAAACATCACATTTGTTCGCCTGAGAAAAGCTTTTAGACCTTTGTCCCAAATGTCTGCATTCATTCTATTAGTGTGTCATTTTATACCCATGTGATCAATGTTCGTCAACAGTTTCTTTGTTGGGTTAAACTGGATCAACACAGTGGCACTGTTTTACTAAACCAGCTCCCTGGTCAAACAAAACCAGGCTTTCAGACTTTTAAACCAACTTGAGGAAAAGCAAGTTAGGTCTAAAATTAGACTAGGTTTAGGAAGACCAAATTTAAGTCTTAAACCTGTTTTTTTAAACCGCGTTCATGAAATCGACTGTAAGGATTCAATTTCTGCATAATTTAGACGAACTTGGACAGCTAGAAAAAGGCAGGATACCTTTTGCCTAGCCTACCATGAGCCAGAAGGCAGACACCATATTCTCTAGCTTTAATAATTCTGATCTGTCATTCTTTTCCTCTGTTCGTCAGTTTTGCTATGTTTTCTATTCACATTATGTATTTACATTCTCCCCTTGCGAAACGTACCTCTGTTAACCATGCTTAACCATGGCTGTACAACCATGATTACCATGGCTGAAGAATTTCGTGATAAGTTGAAACCATGGTTGACTATGCTTCACAATCACGGTTATCAACCGTGGTTAACCGTGGCTAAAAACCATGGTTGACCATGGTTACCAACCATTGTGTGGAACCATGATTGACTACGGTCAAGACGGTTGACCAGTTAATAATCATGATTGCCCATGGCTAAAAATCATGGTTGGGACCATGGTTACTAATCATGGTTGATCATGGTTACTAACCATGGTAAACAATTGTTTGGCATCGAATTTGTTCAGCAATGTTTAGTAAGTATGGTCAACAACGGTGACGAAGTCATGCTCATGAACTGACAATTACATGGATATGGCTAATAGTCCACTATAAATTGAAATACACCACGTAAGCAAATTACCAGCTCAGTTTCAAGTGAAATGTCTCAAGCTCATCAATTCAGCAAGGTCTAACTCACTAAAGGGTCCTAATTCGCTACTTAACTTAAAACGTCGAAAACAAGTGTTTTGTACTCTACATAATACTTCTATTTCTTCATTTACAACTGGACAATAGAAACTACAAGAACAATTGACTCTTTGAATGTTAAATAGCACATTAAAATGTATTAGAACAAATCTAAACTTGAAAAATGCAAGATTTTGTAAAATACATGGCACCAACAGTTTTCTGCTTTCACACTGAGCATCATCACCAAGAACCAAAACTTACAATGTGTAAAACAATTCAATATTTGAATTGACATTTCCCAAAATATTTCTCATCTATATTACTTTATCTTGAAGTATGTTTTACCTAGCGTGTAAAGTACTCTATAAATACGACGAAGTGTTCCTATTCACATGTACAAAACTATAAGTGGTCCGTCTTATCTATGCTTGAAGGGTATTCATATTTTAACTTTTGCTCGAGCCTTAGCAGTTATGTCTTTTGGTCCAGGCGAAAATCGTCTTTCATCTCAGAGCAAAAAGTCCATACAATACATCCGCACACTTGGCTTTTGATGAGATGTGTTAAGAGGCATTGGGGTATAAAGAGCTGCAGCAGCAAAATATTGGCTGCCAGAAAAGCAGAATTCACATGTGACTCCAAAACCTTAAATGCAGGCCATTCACGGTCTAATCAGCACTCGAGGTCCACCGAATTTTTAGAATACACACTTGTCACTCCTCATTATCTTTTGGCCACCACAGGAATTGAGGACTGCCACATTGGTGTTGGTGGTTGTCTGTCAAGTACTTTCACTCGCCATCTGAGTTTCATTTCATCATGCATGTTTTCGAAGTCTTCCGTATTAAAGAAAAGTTGAAATTTTTCCAGTTAGAAGAGATCAAGTAAATCAATAGGATTTTTCATCCATTTTTGTTCAGAAAATACAGAAAATTAATGCTTTGATTTCTTAGTTAATCAACCATAACATAAATGTAGAACCGCGCTTTGGACAAAATAAAGACGTGATCTCACGGCTTGGAAAGTATTGAGAATTTGTAAAATAGTTGTTTCAGACTTGGCTCGCAAAATAGATTTCTAGACATATCATTTTAATCACAGAGCGACTAGTCGTGAGTTAGCAGATTTGTGCAAGACCAAAAATCACTTCTATTCTCATCCAAGTTGATTAAATAAATTGAGACCAATTTTAAGGTGGAACTTTTTGAAAATACAATATTCTTTCTTCAAGGGAACACAAGTTCTTTAATGCGTTAAAGAAATATGACCCCCACATCAAGTTTTTGCAAAGACTAAACATCTATTTTTCAAAACCCATTAGAAACACCGGACAATTTGGTTGATAAAAAAAGGTTTTGAAATCAAAATAATTTAGGCCTCTGTTTAAATCACAGAATTACACAAACTCTAGCACTGCAAACAGTTTATGAGATATAGTCATGGGCGAAAAAATTGCCACTAGGAGGCGCCACAGTAGTCAAAGTCGTCGGAAAATCATCGTCAGCCATCCTCTTTATAGTAAGAGCATACATGCCAATTTTCATAATCATCCTTAGAGCGGTTTGGTTGTTAGAGGGGTGGACGCCAAAAAACAGACTCGAAAACAGTAAAAATGGCCACTAGGAGGCGCAAACTACGTCGAATCCATCCGAAAACGAAAGGATAGTTTCATCTCACCAATAGATGACTATATTCCAAATTTTATGAAAATATGTTGAGGACTTCCGAAGATACAGAGGTAAGCGTAAAAATTGAATTGCCACTAGGGGGCACACCGGCAATAGAAGAGATCCGAAATTCGTGGTCATCCGTCGTCCGTCGTCGGCTTTATAGGAACACAATTGCTAAATCTCATCAAGATCCTGTGAAGGGTTTAGGAGATACAGCTGCGGACGCCGGACGCCCGGACAGACAGACATGACGGCAATATATGCGACCACATACATGAGTGGGCGCACAAAAAGCAACTCACAGACTCATAAAATTGGAAGAGCAGCCAAGAGTCCAATGTTTATATGTGCTGGTACTGAGTTTGCAGTGTATCTGTAGGGCTGCTCAGTAAGACAGAAATGCAATTTTGTACTAATGCCACTTGACTCTTGACAATAAGATTTTTTCAGTTTCATGGATCTATGAATCTAAAACTGTCTCCACAAACGCTTTTACCCTGCTATGCCAAGTGAATATTGGAACTTGTCTGTCTGTCTCCTCATACTTTTTACTTGAAAATCATCAATTTTTTTAGATGTGTTAACACGAGTTTAGCTCTAATTATCATTCTAATATGACTGTAAAACATGTGCTTGTAATCAAGTTGCCCTTGACTTGAATAATGGCATTGTGTACATATTGCACTCTGTACAATAGCATCATGGGCTTGTTTTGTTTTGGGATATGTTTAGGTATTTTCCAAGTGAATTTGTGGTGAGTTTTGATTTCTTTTGAAATATGTCAAAATTTGTAGGTCAAACAATACCTCCCAGTTTTAATGCTTTACTTCTTACAAGAACGACCACCCATAATTTGAGTTTTCTTCTGAAGACAACCACCCATAATTTTTTATTTCAACTACTTTCCCCCCTCATCATATTCGGATTTTGCTGGAACAGCCCTAACGAATATGGTCATAAAATATATTTTTGAAGTAGATATATGTATGAATAGCAAGCTGAAATATGAGATGTTATTGTACTAATGTCAAATTTTGGCATAAGGTGTTGTTTTCGTTTTCACAGAATTTTTGACATAAACTCTACGTTGTCGGCATTATTATTGCCCGCAAATGCGTTGTCATGTTCTCCATAACTTTGACAAATGTTTACTGAGAATTGTTTCCTTTTTTCTGCCAATGTTTTTCTTCTACTAGATGTTTTTAGATAAAAAAGCTGAATCACAATTACCAAATGTCTTTGAAGAGGTGCTGGTAGAGGGCACTGTCGTATGAACACCACATCATTGACAGCACATGTTAGTGAACATGTTTATCGCTTACAAAGAATATGTGATAACCATTCGTGCTACTGTGCACTGTCTGTAGGTCAACAGATTAGCCAAAGTTGGAGGACTCCATTTCATAGCTGTTACAGCATTTGAAACTGCTTGCCATTGAATCACCTTAACTGACACTAGCCGATAAATTCTTGACTGTTGCCTAATCAGTCTGAGAGTGAATGGTGTAGGAAGTGTCTTAAGCCGACATTTTACTGATCCCGAGTGTAATATGGGCCAAGGAGGAGCAGTGTTGCCCGAGGCCAAAGGCAGCATATGTCCTTCTCAGGTCTATATAACCTAATCTGCCCGATAGATCAATTTATATATTTTTTTTATTAAATGGCTACTGGTGCTTCGTTAATACTTTGATGTACTGACATTGTCTGCTTGCTTTGTTGTCGGGGTTTATTTTTTTATGGTATCTGATTGGTCACATTGCTAGTTGCGTGACATCCTGGTGGCATAAATGAAAAGTGTTATTCCACAGGGAGGTGGGTCAAAATTATCAAATTGTGTTCCAGACAATCATAGGACAGAAGTGTCATTAGTCATGTAATGAAACAACATGAGTAACCCAAAATGTAATGTCAGAACTTAAAGTTATGTGGCACCTTACTGACAGATATGTACAAACTTTGGAATACAACCTTCTATAACACTACTTTTGTTCGTGAAATTAGAGAGTCCGTATATATTGACTTTATATATCAGTCTGTCATTAATTGGGTCCCTTGACCATATTTTAAGAAGATTCCAAAAAAAGGGAATACATTCATGTCAAAACAGCGGAGTCGATAAAATGACCAATTTTCTTTTTATAAATGTTCAAGATGAAATCTGAAAAATGCCGATTCTGTTTTCTTAGTAACCCTTTTCGTTTTATTCAATGTTTGAGTTCTTCATGAAATTACTGAAAGTCCCTGTTTTAGCTAGCCCTCCCATGCCAAAGTAGATCAGTCAAAAGACAATCTCTAAAAGCCTGATGGGAAACAGTGCATAAAGTACAAGATCTGAAAGTTTTTATTGGAATCCTATCAGAAATTTTCAAGATATGTTTTCAGCTTTACCAAGTTTGGACATTTGTCTAGGATCTCCCATAACCATTACCTGTTACTTGAACAATGTTCGTTTACTGCGCAGTGAATGATATCGTATAACTGTTGGTCTTCACATACGCCATACGTTGATCACATCAGGTGTTGGCTAACAGGTTAGCTGAAAGTCCTGGGTTCAAACCTTGGTTGGGGACAGAGAGCATTTTAGATGTAACTATGCACAGTATCACCTGATGCCAACAAAATATGGGTGTTAAAAGATTTATAATTCATGCTTATTATTCTTAAAGTTTTAGCATTTTTTCTTTTGAATTAAAGTTAGGGCAGACTCTAGTCAAAAATGGAATCTGTTACTGTGAAAAAATCAACTTTCTTCAGTTTGCCTCTGTACCTTCGAACTTCAGTTGTGTATTTTCATGAAATACAGCAAATAGGTTTCTATTAAGGAGACGACAACGCCTTCCCATTTTTGGACAAAATTAATCTGCGTCAGCTGGTGGCACTTTTAAAATTTTCTTGTATGTGTTTGACGCCTGCGTCTCTGTCTGCCAAACCATTCAAAAGACGATGGAAATTGAAGCTTTTGTTCCTGATGCTAAAACCCTGACTCATGTCAATTTTCGGATGTGTTTGACTTCTGGCGCCCTTTTGGGGCAATTTTGCTTTTTTTACATCTAGAGCTGTATCTCCTTAATCTTTTTAGAATCTTGGCGGAATTTGTCAGATGGGCTTCTATACAGATGGCAACATATGACGATGAGTTAAAGACAAACCACACTGAAGCTGTGCCCCCTAATGTCAATTTTTTACGTTTGCCTCTGTGTGTTAGGAGTTCGTTGGCATACTTTCTTGAAATTTGGCAAATAGTTGCGCTTTACAGAGATGACGCCACCTCAGTTCGAAAAAATACACTACTGGAATTGCGTTTCAGTCGTAGGTGCATTTCAACACTCCATGTAGTTCTTGTATACAGAAGCCAAGCATCAAAAATTTTACACCATTTGAGCATTTATTGCAGTATTGCATTTGTCAAAGGTTATAATAAGTGTGTAGGGGTTAGATTGTTTTTCAAATGACAGCCCTTAATTACACAACACACATACCAAGGAGTCCGCTCAGTGTTGTCATCGAAAAAATATTATTGATTACTGCAGCAGAATATCTGTGCAAGTCGGGATGTTGTAATGTTGCATTTTAAAGGTACATGTACCAAAATATTTAAAAATAAACTAGACAGACTTCAACAAAAGTCTCCAAGACAGACAAATTTGGATAAACTTCTTACCAGTCAGTTTACGTAGTCGAACCGTGAGGCAGATCGCAGTACCTGTGAAAGTGATCCTGAAATCCTGAGGTTTCAATAGGCACTTACATCGCCCGAAGTGATCAAAACTTTGAAAGAGGAACTGATAGATCTTGCCCTAAGCGAGATTAAGAGCTTGTTTGAATCCAAATTAAGGAAAAGGACGACCAGATTCATGACCTTAAAGTGCAAGTGAGTGACCTTCAAAATAGTGTGGACAGTCTCGAGCAATATTCTCGTCGAAATAACATAGTAATCCACGGAATCAACGAGCCAGAATACGAACGCAAAGGGGACACCGATAAAGCTGTTATTGATCGCAGCAAGATGCGTAATATCCACATTAGTTACGAAGATATATGTAGATCTCATAGACTGGGACCCAAGAAACCCATTCAGTCAAGGCCAATCATATGCAAATTCATAGCATACAACACCTGTGCGATGTTTCTCCACCATAAACGTTAACTCAGATCCCAAGACAGACCACTGTACATTAACGAAAATTTGACCAAAAGGAGATCCAGTCTATTTGCTCGATGTCGGCGCCTAGTGAAGTCACACACCTTAAACAGAAACTGGACCCATGATGGAAACATTTTGATTCAACTGAAAGATAACAAGATCAAGCAAATCTCTTCCGAGACAGACTTACTTGTGCTCGAAAACTGTGAACTCGGTAGCCTGTACTCCACATCAATTGGCAAGTATGATTTGTAGAACGCAACACATATTATTCAATGTAAAATATGGCGTTTTCCCTAAGCCAACAGTCTCGCCATGTTTGTTTACTCTGTTCTGGCGCAGCCCGAGTCTTTTTCACTCCGAGTCTAATCCAGCAGGCCACCCATTAATAAACAAATTCTCGTCTTTAACCCACTCATCCGTTTACAGGTGCAGTGTTTATAATGAAAGGGTTACATAACTATAAGACGCACCGTCACAGTGACTATTACCTTGCAAGCACACTAATTTTTTTACTCCTAATTTACCCCAAATTCAAGTTTACAGAAATTGCTTCATTGTGGTTACTGCATACTCTCTTAACATAAATTAAGAGCTTAGTAGAAGTGACAACGTGCCGACGTCTGCTTACAAGTCGTTCTGTGAAAAAACCTATGACCCTATAACATAATTATGCGCTCACACAAAGCAAGTGTTCTTTGCTTTTGTCCTTACTTCATTACTTTTAGTCTATTCACACACCTGTACATACTTCTTTTTCTCTTGTTGGATAAGCATGTTAAGTATGAACTGAATTTATCAGTTTTTAACTACAGACATAATAATTATAATTGTCCGGGTGTCTGGAAAACAAAAATACCTCACTGCGTTTCGCCTATTACGCTCGACCTCACTTTTCTACTACAAAAACGACCCCGAGCTGAGTACTTACGTAATGTTTACTACACAATGAGGAACTCATGTTGTGATATCAGAGTTATCATTGAGCAAAGCCTTTTGACTGCTGGTGACATTGTTGTGTTTATGTTTATGTTAGAATCGGGCATGTGACTACAGCTGATGGGATGAGTGCAGTGTGTGGGTTGATGACTCTAGGAAACATGGCTTATTATGTAATAGTGTTACTCATATAGTTCCGTTCAGCAGTTGTAGTGAGTTCTATGTATAATTGGGTATATTCCAAGAAATAACTTTTAATATGGCCATGTTCGTAGTTCAGCTATTCATTGACAAGAGAATTCGGTGACAAATTTGGTAAGAGCAAGTAAATTCATGAAAAGTGACTAGATTGAGTCATAGGGTTAGAATCATATAAATTCTGAATGAGAAGGCACTTTACAGCAGTTCAGAACAGAGATGTAAACGGGTTAAGACGTAGTGAAGCAGTTTATGAAGTTAAAACCGATGTAACAAGACTTTGATTCCTCCACAGAAGTAAGTAGTTATTTACTATTATTCCTATTGTAATTTTTAAGTAAAATAAGGTTTATTTAGAATTATTGTCAAATAGAAAGCTCAGAAATATGTTTGACTATTATGAGAATAGCGTGAATAAGAAATAACGAAAGTTTAAATAGTTTAATACAAGTATGTTTGAATATGATGCAGCTATCATGGAAATTAGATCAGTAATGTGTTTAGATTTACCAAAATAATAAGCTAGGAATCTTATTACGGTAACTATTGTTATATCGGAATTATAAATAGCGTTGGACAAGTAATTGTTATTTAGATTAGTTTCTAATGTTTTGTAATTTGTTGTTTACAGATCGAATAAATATACTATCACTTATATGATTTAAAGAGGAATCCTAGTTCTCATTGGTTTCGGCCTTGAGCCTGTCAGCGGTACAGACATAGAGGTCAATCCAGGACCAGGCACTCAGGGCTTCGCCAGCTTCAAGGTCTTATTCACTAATATCAACAGTATCAAGGCGAACAATCTTTCAAGATTTGAACTTCTCAAGCAATTTATTACAGACAACAATAACATGGTCATTGCCAAATGTGAATCCAGGACACTGTCCGAAGACAACCTCAGTGCACTTATTATTCCAGAATACAACATTGCCTACCGCAATAACGCCGGAAGGGGGTTGATCTTGTTTGTCCACAACTCCGTAAATTACAAAAGAATTGATGATAAAATTATACAATCAATGAATAACTGTTGGATTGAACTTTATGTCAACCACAAAATGGTATATTATGTTTTTTTCTATCGCTCACCCTCACAGACGTCCCATGAAAGGAAAGCGTATTTCAAAACCTTTTCAGAACAATTGCAAGAACTCTTACAAACTAATAAAACAATTGTTATCAACGGGGATTTCAACGCAAGAAATAGTACTTGGTACTCAGAAGACAATGACAACCAAGTCGGTCTCGAATTATTCGATATTCTCCTAACAAACGACTGTGTACAACTAATGAACGAGCCGACTCGTTTAACAGAGTATTCATATTCTTGCCTTGATTTATGTATTACGAACAATCTCGGATAAATGGAATGCACTACTGTAAGGCATCCCATTGGTACCTCAGACCACCACGTTATAAAAACAACATTCACACTCAACTGCGCACCTATACAACCGGACATTATTAAAAAGATCTGGAATTACAACCTCATTAACATGGACAAACTGCACTCTGACATAACCACATTTAACTGGACTGAAATACTTAACAAAATTGACATAAATGACGCAGTCTCAATATTCACACAGTCACTGTACAACATACTAGATAATAATATCCCATCAACCATGAAAACAATAAAAAACAAGAACAAACCGTGGTTCAAAATAACATTAAGTCTGAAATAAATAAAAGAAAGCTTGGCGTTATGATACCAGTACGCAACAAGAACTCCAAAACAGACATTTCCAACTATCGCCCCATACCTCTACTTAACACCTTATCCAAAATTTTAGAAAAAAATCATTTGTCAACACGTTTGACCACCTTTCTTCACAAAACCTCCTATATCTTCGCCTAATTGGATTCATGCCTGGTAACAGCCCTGTGTCCCAACTTACAGAAATTGTACACGACATCCACCTCCAGTTTGAGCAAGGGTACAACGTGAGATCCGTATTTTAGACATCGCGTCAGCTTTTGATGACTTGCTTCAACAAAAATTACAATCTTACGGTTTCTCAGGCACTCTCCCCTTACTTTTAAAATCATATCTGGAAAATAGAACTTACAAAGTCCGAATTGAGGGTGTCTTATCACCTTCATCAACGCCACGTTTCGTAAATGCTGGAGTACCACAGGGTAGCGTACTAGGCCCCTTACTCTTTTTACCATACATCAATGATCTTCCAGACATAATAAACTCTAAAACATTCTTATATGCTGTTTATGGTACTAGATCAGCTGTTCCTTTGCGCATGCACAGTCGTCTTGTAATACCCATCTTAGTTAATAAACAGTGATCTTACTCACTCTCTGAAAGTCCCTGTTATACCCAACAATCGGCCGTGCGAAACCGATTGTTTTATGGTGGCAGCGGTGGAATTGGCCCAGGACCGGTTTGATGCAACTTGTTGGTGAGTTTTGAACTGAAACCTACCCAACCTAAGCGATTCCTATCTCATCTAGTTCGGGCTCCGTCACTGTGACTGTGCCTCGCATATTGTCCGATAGAGCTCGCTACCGGACACTATCGTTTACACAGCGCATTTGACAATCATGTCGGACTCTGAAGAAAGCACACATTCACACGAACGGGCAATACATATTAAGCCTCCCAGCCCTGTTAAGCTGGCCACTGACCCTCAAGGGCAGTGGAAATTGTGGAAGCAAATATATACAAACTACTGCATAGTAACTGAACTTGACGACTCTCGTACGGTAGCGTAAAAACGTGCATTTTTAATCTCAGTGATGGGCACAGTAGCACTCGAACTGTACACCACGTGTGACCCTAAAGACACGGACACCGCCACTGACATTCTAAGAACGCTTGATAACCGCATTCTCGGCAAGACCAATGAAACTTTTGAGCGGTATTGTTTTAATGCGAGAAGTCAAAAATCGGGAGAGTCGGTAGATACTTACCTCGCTGAGCTAAAAAAACTCGCAAAAACTTGCAACTTCTGTGATTTTCTATAGGATACTCTACTGCGCGACCGATTAGTCATTGGTGTGCTTGACTCGAAAACCAGAAAACGCTTGTTACAGGAAGCGAATCTAACACTCGAGCTCTGTGTTGACATTTGAAAATCTTATGAAACTACGGACACTCAACTACGACAGATTTCTGGAACCACTGAGGTGAATAAAGTGTCCCGAAAGAATGACAAACGGCCTCAACGACGTCAACACGCAGAAAAGAAGTGGAAATTCTGCACAAAGACTCATGTACTCAAAAAAGAGCTGTGTCCTGCATACGACAAATCATGTAAAATTTGCCATCAGAAAAACCATTTTGCAGGCTCAGAGATGTGCAACAGTACCCAGACTGACCTCTCTCCCAAAAAGGGGCGCGTACACACTGTTCATGATGGAAGTGATAGTTCAGATGGTGAACTAATAAATGTTGTTAATACGTACAACCGAACTGATAAACCACTCTACTGTGAGATGTTGGTAGAAGGGCAACCAGTTACATTCCAAGTGGATGATGGGGCAACTGTATGCACTATACCCCACAAACTAGTCCCCCAGGCCCTACAAAGCCATATTAAACCTCCGTCAACGTCACTTCTCATGTGGGACAAGTCGAAGTTCCGACCAATAGGGGAGGTGATACTGAAAGTGAGAAATCCTAAAAACAACAACAAGTACAGAGTAAATTTCGTCAATTTCAACAACAACCTCACACCACTTCTTGGACGACCTGTGGTTGAGAAGATGGGATTGGTAACAGTCAACTATGACAACTTCAAACAAGTGAACATTGTACAAGATGAGTTGAATGTTTTCCAACATGAAGCATTCTCTGACGAACTCGGAAGGTTACCTGGCAAAGTCCACTTCGAGGCGCGACCCGATGTAAAGCCAGTAATCTGTCCACCACGCAAGTTACCTGTTTCACTAAAAGAAAAGGTACGTGCCGAACTAAACAGATTGATGCAACTTGGAGTCATCACTAAGGTAGACGAACCATCTGACTGGGTCAGTCAGATGGCTGTCAGTGTCAAACGCTCGGGTGAACTACGCATATGCATCGATCCACGACCACTCAATGCTGCCCTCAAGCGGGAGCATTTCCAGTTACCAGTCATGGATGATCTTTTAACAAATCTTGTGAAGGCCAAAGTTTTCTCAAAACTGGACCTCACAAGTGGGTACTGGCATTGCGTTCTTGACGAGGCATTAAGCAAATTAACTATATTTGTCATCCCCTACGGTCGTTATCGATGGCTGAGACTACCCTTTGGCACTTCGGTCAGTTCTGAAATCTTCCAAAAGCGCCTGCTGTTAGCTGTGAACGGTCTGGACGGTGTTTTTTGCGTGGCCGACGACGTTGGCGTCTATGGCGTGGGTGACGATCTACAACAGGCTCATGTCGACCATGACTCAAAGTTAGAGTCCTTTCTCAAACATTGCAGCGACCAGGGCATCCGCCTAAACAAGAAGAAATGTGAGATTCGTAAAGCAGAGATAGCTTTTCTGGGTCATCGCCTCACATCAGAAGGATTACAGATTGACCCTGACAAGTGTGCTGCAATTCTTGATCTACAGTTTCTGCCACGATTATCTGATATATTGGAACCTATTCGTCAACTCACACGACAAGATGTCCCATGGCACTGGTCACACGTTCAAGATGAAGCTCTACAAGAAGTGAAGCACCTGAATACAACCGCACCCATCCTCAGCTACTACAACCCCCAAGAAGAACTGGTCATCCAGTGTGATGCTTCGGACAAAGGTCTTGGTGTTACCCTACTTCAGAAAGGCAAGCCTATCGCTTTTGCCAGTCGTGCATTGACTGATACAGAAACCAGATATGCACAAATAGAGAAAGAAACCCTAAGTGTTGTGTTCGCGCTGAACAAGTTTCGTGAGTACACGTTCGGACGACACACAATAGTACACTCTGATCACAAGCCTCTTGAGGCTATTGTCAGAAAACCTTTACACAAAGCACCTCGCCGCTTGCAAGGGATGTTGCTGAGCATTCTAGAATATGACATAGACATTGTGTGGAAACCCGGTAAGGAAATGCTCATCGCTGATATGTTGTCACGGGCATACCTCCCTTACCACTCCAGCAATGGTGTCCAATTCAGTCACATCAACATGGTTGGATGCTTATCCATCACCACCAAACGTCTAGAAACCATAAAAATCGAAACGGACCGTGACGACGTACTCCAGAAACTCAAAGAAGTCATGCTTCGAGGTTGGCCTGATGACAATAAGTCCCTACCGATTATACTTTACCCCTACTAACACTTCCGAGATGAACTAAGTGTTCAGAATGGTATGCTTTTCAAGGGTGAGCGAGTCACCATCCCAGCCGCCCTTCGTCAAACGATGAAGGAGTCAATACACAAACCTCACTTGGGTGTTGAAAGCTGTCTGCGACGTGCTCGAGAGTGTTTGTACTGGCCCGGAATGACCGCAGAAATCAAGGCACACATATCCACCAGTGAGGCCTGTCGAACATTTGAGAATAAACAGCAAAAGGAGACTTTGATGTCGCATGAGCTGCCAGACAGGCCGTGGAGCAAGGTTGGCTGCGATTTATTCACTTTTAGCAACAACGAATACGTCATTATCGTCGACTACTTCAGCAACTACTGGGAGGTTGACAAGTTAGGTAAACAAGTGACATCACAGCAGGTGATTGGCAAACTAAAAGCATAATTTGCTCGACACGGCATACCCGAAACAGTTATTACTGGTGGTGGTCCTCAGTTTGTCTTCAACGATTTCCATGATTTCTCTACCACTTGGGATTTCGAGCACATTGTTACGAGTCCTCATCACAGTCAGTCCAATGGGAAGGCAAAGTCAGCTGTCAAGTCAGCCAAATCAGTCCTCAAGAAGTGCAGTAGCGATGGCAGCGATCCCTTGCTTGCCATACTTGAGCTCCGTAACACCCCAAATCAGGGTATGAATTCGAGCCCTGCGCAACGCATGTTTAACCGACGCACACGATCGACCATACCCATGCACACGACACTCTTACAACCAAGATCCATTGCTCCTTATCACGACATGAAGAACTTAAAAGCTGCCCAAGAGCGACAGGCGAAATTCTACAACCGCCATGCGAAAGATCTTCCGCCCTTGGACGAAGGAGACATAGTACGACTGCAACCATTCAAGCTTGGCGACAAAAATGAAAGGAAGCCACCGTGGAAAAGCGCCTTGATGAACGATCTTATAGAGTATCTACGCCAGATGGTCATGTGTACCGTAGGAATCGTGTCTACTTGCGCAAAACCCCAGAAAGCACCAATCCTAACGATAAGGACATTTCAACAAGAAAACCGATTACAAACGAAGCTGATTACTCAATATGCAGTGAAACCAATCATGATACCAAGTTTGCCTCTTAGTTTTAATTTAGTTTATATCAAGCTCTCAAAAGACGGGGGATGTTTATGGTACTACATCAGCTGTTCCTTTGCGCATGCGCAGTCGTCTTGTAATAGCCATCTTAGTTAATAAACAGTGATCTTACTCCCTCTCTGAAAGTCCATGTTATACCCAACAATCGGCCGTGCGAAACCGATTGTTACATATGCTGATGACACTACAATTTTCCACCCATTCTCAAAAGAGCATCCCCATGATTCCTTACAATTGTAAACTGAACTTAACAAACTCTATGACTGGTCTTACAAATGGAAGATGAAGTTTAAACCTGAAAAAATATTGATCTTATATTTTCTAAGTCTAATAATACACATTTCCAAACAAATCCAACGCTGGAATTATCACTCAATGGGGAAGTTATTCCCAATAAATTCACGCACAAACATCTTGGCTTGCTACTAGACCATACCCTTACATTTACTCCTCGTTCATAAAGTACAAAAATTAATTAATCCAATTAGAATTATCTCTCGTCATCTCAACTCCATGCATCTTGAAACTCTGTTCAAGTTCTTCCACATCTAGATTACTGTGACATAATTTACCAATCGGCAAACGCTGGCATACTTCTTCAATTAGAAAGACTACAATACCAAGCAGCTTTAGCCATAACTGGGGCATACAAAGGGTCCATCAAAGTTCTAAATCATCTCAACTGGAGCAAACTAGCAACCCGTCGTAAACTCCACCTGTCCATGTACATGTATACATTCAAAGTCTTAACCAACATAAACAATTACTCTAACAAAATCTTCTTTGACTCCTACAAAAGACCAAGCACGAAACCAGCACTGCGGCAAAGTAATACACACACTTTTCCGTCTTCCATCAGCCAAGCCTTCAGGAAATCAACGATATTAACTTGTATTGACAACTGGAATTCCTTACCAATCAAAATAAAAGAAAGAACTTCCATCGTCACTCTCAAAAATAACTTTAATATGCATACCACTACTCAAGACTTGCCAGTCCCATTTTCACAAAAGACGTCGTTCTAGTCGGTTGGAGACTGGTCTTTCACAAATGGCACTTCACATTTACAAAATACCGCGAAAAACGGGTGATGAGACTGGATCACGCGAGATCATATCGGTTCGTATCCGCGCCAAACAAACCGCAGAAAAACGAATCGTCATTGTTGTAATTTGAATGAGTTTTGTATAAGTTAGAACTAAGTTCTCAAAAATAGGAATTACATGTACATGTATAATCTTTGTAGTGGAGAAAATCCGAATGTGTAGACTCTTTTATGCATCAAAATAAAGACTTGTCTCCCATGTCATGCATACTTGGGGAATGCCCTACCGATGGAATCCCCGAGTAGAACCGCGACGTATGCTCACTTTTTATACAAGTACAACCGTACAGCAGTACTTGGCTGGTCCAGGTTAGATTCCCGTTTCGGGGATTATCTGAGTCAGCATTTACAACAGTTGTTCAGTAACACTTTGATTGATTCAGAAACGTGATAGGCCTACTTCCTAAACCAGAAATCGCGAGCCACTATGTTAATAAAAAGCGCCGTCTACTGAGCAAAATGACAAAAGTGAACTACTTTCACGCAGGCTAATATACTCCATATGAGTAAGATAATACACGCAGTGTTGGCTTACGTAGTAAATGTGCCAGTCCCACTGACATCATTCAAACTTCCTCGCAACCATGAAATAACCCTATACAGATCAAGATGCGGTCTATTCCTAAACAACAAGAAATTTAGACAAAATTTCAATAATATTTCGCCCCTGTGTTCCTGTGGAGACACCCAGACGTATCCTCATGTTTTCTTTGCTTGTGAGATATGCAAGGAGCAGAGGTAACAGCTTTTCCAGACACTCGAACAATACCCCGACGTTTACAAAAAATATTTTGAAATTCCGCAATTGTACAACAAAATTATTTTTTTTTCTATATGGATGTCAAAAACTCAACACAAATGAAAATAAGGTTTTATTTGAAATTGTATCAGAATTTTTATAACATTGAATCTTTTGGTGTGAGTGGAAAGAATTGTATACATGTGTATGAAAATGAATTATTTACATTCATAATCATATATCATTGTAATCTTAACATCAGTTTTTTTTATTTCTGTTTCCGTGTGTAATAATTGTATATAGACTTCTTTGTATTTTTTACTCAGATCTAATGCCTCGTGATAACCTTTTCTTTATCTTGAAATATTAATAAAAAAATCCATTACTCGGTGAGCATACACAATGCGCTATATATATATATAGATACTATATGCATCTCATCGCGCCTGGTGGTCGTGTGCGCCGATATGTTGTAGCGCATTGATGCCATAAGTTATCGTATCGAGACTATGCCCCACTATACGTAAACGCCACGTTAACTTGTAAAAAAGTGGTTGCTACGATAAAATGTAAAAGTGTGCTCGGCTGCAACTACGTGCGCTTACGGCGCACTATACCGTAACTTACGGTGGATAGGCGTTACGTTAACGGCAAAAAAGGTGGTTGGCTGCGCCTTCGTGCGCCTACGCATTGGGTTTGATAGCGCGATAACTCGTCAAGCACCCTTGAAACTGGACCTTATTGTGAAAACTGTTAATAAAGCAAGGAACATATATTAAAATTCCTTTAATTGTCAACTCTATTGTCACACTAGGTGGTGCTAGCGAATGAAGATACTTTAAAAGCCTCAATAGTGAATTTAAATTGAGAGCAGACAGCCGTTCATCGGAATGGGAGCGTCTGTTGGTTAAAGTCACTATTTCCTTTACTTTCGCCTGCTTAGATCACAAATTGAGCTTTGCCAATCGAAAGATATCACTAAAATTAACTCTTTTTGTAAATTACAGCCATGTACATACTCTCGTTATTTTACTATTAATTTTTTTAAATTTATAAAAAGTGGGCGGACCTTCAGCCAAACCTCATTATTTATGCGGGGTTGCCAGTGGAGAGATTACCCATAATGCACACGAATCAGCTGACGGAAGAGAAACATGTCAAGCA
>NMRA01000012.1:0-170736 GCA_002633005.1 Phoronis australis
CGAGATTCGTCCAAGAATGAATTTTTTCTATTGGAATTAATTTTCAGTGTCCGAAAATCACGCGACTTTACCGTACCGATGAAGCACTGCCAACTAGTACCCGCGGACCTCGGGACGGTGCGCATGGAAGGTTCCAGGAGTCCAGGACCTGTATGAGAGGCTACTTTGTGTTCACCTGTGTTGTAAAAATACCAAGGGACGTTGATGACCTGTATGCGAGATATCCTGGTGTTCACCTTCCTGGTGGCGTGCCCGTTCAGTAGGCAAGGGGGGAATGTTATAGATGTGCTTCCGGTGAATCATATGAGCCTCTGTTAGCTAATGGGCAATTGCCTATTAGCTGAATGGTTAGCACGCTTGCTGGTTTTATGGGGGTCGCTGGTTCGATTCCCGGGTCGGGTAATCTCGGCTATTACTACAAGTTCTTTTCTTGAAGTCAGGGTCAAGTTTTCATGGCGAGTTTTGGATTGTCTGGACAGCCTAAGTTTTATCGTTTGGGAAATCGATGCTTTTGAAGTTGCGCAATATGCCCCCCATCCCTGATTTTTAAATGGACAATTTATCACTCTTTTAATTGATAATTATTTCATTTTCAGAAATTCTGTCAAACTGCTGCGCATTGGCACTTTTCAAACAGCAGTCGTTAGTTCACCAAGTCGCCGCATGTCAGCGCCACGAGTGGCTACGTTGAAGTTCAATGGCATCGCAACTTTGCTTTTCAAAATAAAGTTGTTACAAAAAGTTTTGTTGCGTAAATGATGAAATTCTTCATGTTAAGAATGATTTGTTTTCCCAAATGGTCTTTTGTCTACTTTCTGATGTTTTTTTGCCATGATACGATCGAATAGTACATGGGTAGCGCCGCAGCACTGAAAAAAGTGGGGCTATATAGCCTCCTCCACCCCCCTATCAGGCTATGATGTGCTGCTTATGTAGTAGTACTCATGGGCAGATCCAGGATTTTTAGTTAGGAGGGGGGGGCAGGGCAAAGTATTAGGCAGGATTTTATCCATGAGATATTTGCACCCTCAAGCTGCCAAATAAAATCTGGGAGAATTTTAAGGGGGCCATGAGCTGGCCCTCTTGCCCCCCCCCCAAATCCACCAATCTTATCTTGTGGTATGATGTGAAATTTCCTCCTAGCTCAGATGTTTGTATTTATTTCTAAGCTGATGTGCTGTCTTTGCTCTATTCCTTTTAAGCCATTGTTTTCATCAAACATGTCATGGGGTTGATGCTCCTGTTCCATATATGCAAACAACACATTTAAACAGCAATATCTCTGTAAAAAATTGATCCAAATTGTATGTAATACATACCACCATGTTCGTCTCAATGAGACAAATCGTTTGATATGCAACACATATATTTTTTTATTTTTTACAAAATTATGTAAAAAGGCAGATATTTTATACATAATCGTCTCGTTTCAATGGCCATTTTCTCAGTAACCGCTCACCCAATTTTTATGGTTTTTGCACCATTTCATTTCTCACAACAAGGGCTTTTCAAAAATGTATGACACGTGGGCATTGTAAAAAAAATTAAAAGACGTCCTCCCTACTGTTATGTACTATAATATATAGTATCGCGCCTGTTATTGACATCATCCGCTTGCCGTTATGTATTATAATATATAGAAGGTTACTCTGTGAGTTAACTGTATGAAGACTATCGTCAAAATGCAGCTAGGTACCACTGATTGTGTGTTGAGCGCCGATAGATGTCCAAATAGCACGCAACCTGGGTAGTTCTACTCATCATGTTCGGTTTGCTAGTATCAAAATTCTATTAAAAAACTTATGATGTGAAACCAGTTTCAATAATTTTTGTGACGTGTACATAATATGAAAGAATAACTGTTGATTGAAGAATCAGGAAGAAAAGAAACTGGCCAATAGGTGCCGCAATATTTCATGGCGCCGACAGCGGAAACAAAGGATTGCACCACAATTTTAGCAGCAGAATAACATAAGAAAGTCATATTTTTGCAACACCGGTAAATGATTTAGTTTACTGAAGGAAGAGCATAGTTTTTAATGGGAGCAAAAACAAGCACGGGTGCGCGTTATTGCAATTGAGGTGTGGAGCTCACTGTATCAAGGTAAATCTTGTTTTTGTTTGTTGAAACATCGCCGACTGAGGATGTTTTTTTTTTCTATTTTACATTTGTAACGGCCAGTAAAGCCTGTGCCGATTTGCTACCAAGTACGCACTGCTTTCACATGTCTGGGTAGTCACACGGCAATTGCTCACTCCAGGCTGGTACTTTGCATCAGTTTCACGATATGGCGATAAAGATAAGAATTTGCTGATTTAGAAATTTATTTCCTCTAATTTATTACCTAAACGGGTACTGTTGCTGAAATTTGACGTACCCTCGCGATGAGTCAGGGCTGACCTCAGTAATTGTTGGCTGCAGGAGATGTGCGTGCTTCTCAAACTTATGATAATGCATTAAATACCATTCATCATATACAAAGAACAGGTAAAATTTGGACAATAAATAATCAAGTTTGTATAAAAAGAACCAAACTGAAAATCACAAACAACCAAACAAAGTAACAAAGCATTTAAGCTCACGGTGATGTCAATAAGTTTTCAAGGACACCATGACTGTCATTCAGGAATCCTTCCTAAACTGATGCATAGGAACTCAGGTCACGGAAATAGATGGGAATAGTCAATGATTTTCTGATCTCGACTGAGCTACAAAATTGTGCTCTAAAAGTCTTTTAGTTTGATCGCAGAAAGTATGTGAACATTATGCCATGTTACATATTACTTAATTTGGTATGTATTTTTAAGTTTTTGGACTAGATTGCCCTTTGAGATGAGGGTTTCTCGAACCTTTTTCGCAAAAATTGGCCGTTTCTGCAATATTTACATATATGTCTAGCAAAATATCTTCATTCTCATGGAACTTCACGAGTAGCGAGAAAAAGATTCAGCAGAACCATCTTGGAACCGCACAGCTGTGTGGAAATTAATTTACTACTTATTTGAAATCAAGGGTTACAGGGCAATCACTCAAATTGAATCTCCCGCCAGGAGATAGAGTGATGCCGGGGAAAATAAAGACAAAGCATAGTTTCATGCTGAGCAAGTTGTGACTCTGCGTGCATACGACCATTGAAAACGAATGCTCCGAGTCGCTGCACGCTTCTGTGACTTTTTGAACAGAGATAAATCCTCATTTGATAGGTAACTTGACATTTCGCTGTCTTGACTTCATGCTCACAACTCGCTTTAGCACCGACTCTATTCCTGTTGCCCATTTTGTACTTGGTTTCCTATCAGTCTCTCGACACATGGTGTGATTTGTTGACCTATTTTTAAGTAGGTCAACAGTTTATCCCGCCTTGGCTGGAGACAGTCACAAAACTAAAACGTTTTAGTGAGGATGAAGTTAATTCAGGGCTTGGAATTTTCCGCGGAAACGCGGATTTCCGCCTTTTTCAAATGTTCTGTCCGCGCATTTTATTATATTTCTGCATAAAAAATCGGATTTGATATAAAATTTCCGCGGCAAATTCCTTTCTTACCGCGGCGTTGCAGACGACGTTCACCTCGAAAAGCGGAAGTTGCTCTTTATGTTTCGGAGGAATGTAAATTGTCAACATTGCCGGGGCGTCTGGGAGAGCGTGGTGGGATTTTCAATGGCGCCTCGTGTTATTGTAAACCGCGGCGACAAATACTACGGCTCTGCAGCCAAAAATGTGTGGGTTGGGAGTGGACGGATGAGCTAAAAGGACGCAGACGCATGCTAGTGATGGTGTTAAGGTTTTTTTAAATTTTTTAAAAATTTTTTTTAAATTTTCTTTTATTTTTTTTAGTCCTTCCGATTTTTGTCGGGGAAAGGTTCACATCGACCATTTCAAGGCTGGGTAGCGCGCATGATTTGGGCCGTAAAAGTTTCCGCTTTTTTTGTCATTGGTCATTCCAAGCCCTGTTAATTACACACTGCAAATTCAGTTGTCGTTGCAAGTGAATGTTGAAATAGCAAACATGGTTAAGGCACGTATAGGACATATTGACCAAAAGCAAGTTTTCACCGAAAAATTAACATTTGTCGACATCAATACCAATACCTCCAAATTTTCCTAATTCAATCTACAACATTCATGACAAAGTGCAGCTGCCAACTATCTCCATTCATGTCAACCAATGCACATGCTGGTTAGGCAGCTTACATCATTGCCAGTGAATGCTTTCATTGACTGAAAACTGCAACATTAGATGCAGAGTCCACGGCGACACAAAGAGATTCATGATGGTAATTTGCAATTTCACAAGCTGACCACAGTACGACCTGATGTGATGAGATCATTAGATTATGGTTGATTCTGGTCTGTAAATCGACTCATTTTGAGACCGCCTTTTAAATTCGTTATTTAGTCATATATGTGTGCTTCTGTGGTTGTACTTGACTAGGAGGAACGGCAAGAAATTCGAAAGCTCCAGTGCCCGATTGCATGAAACAGTTCCAAATAGGGACTCGACTAAGTTCCTTAAATCTTCTGCGTACTTGTGGGCTTATGTAGATTCACTGATCATCCTTTTTATGGGATTTGAGTCTGCTAACTAAGTCAGTATGTGACTTTGATATAAATCGCGAGTGAAGTCTACATTGAATGATCAATATTATTGAAATTAAGTAGGGATCTTTTCATGTAATGTCCCTAATTTAAGTACTAATTGCCTAATTATTTTGACTTAATTAAGGACTCAAATTATAGTTATATTGTTAGAAAATGTCATTGGTCAAAGAGGAGCTCATACTAATGATGAAATGATAGAAAAATACTACATCTGTGAGTAAAGAATGAAACAAATTCGCAAAAGATTTAAGGAACTTAGTTGAGTCTCTATATGGGACTGCTTCATGCAACAGGGCACCGGAAACGTTTGCCTATTTTGCTTTTACGCAACCAGCGTGCAAGCTTGCTAACCATGCAGTTGATAGCGAGTGGCTAACAGAGGTTCACGGGAAATATGTCTACATCAGTGGTTACCCCAATGCATTTGGTCACTTGTGATATGTGTTACAAATTAATAAATATTTTTCTCTATAGCCATGGAGGAATCTGCACCCAAAAAGCAGCATCGCCAGCCCCACAGTGGGCCAAAGGCAGAAAAGAAAAAGGCGAAGACTCAACATAACCAGGAGCTTACAGACAGACAGCGGAATCCAAAAGCCTTCTCTTATCACTCTGTAAACAAAGTTGCAAAGGCTGTCCGCAGGTATTGACACTGTAGCAGAGAGTGATTTTTATTTTGTGCAGATGTACTTTATCATGTTACCCGTGAATAAAACATGGCATTGTTTCATTTTGGCATTTTCTCGCAAAATAAGTTTGAGGCTAACACTTGTTGCTTTAAGAAATCACACAATCGTGTTATGTCGGTATTTATCCAGATATCATGCACAATCATATTTTTAATTTCTTATACCTATTACTGTATTTATTATTGTACTTATGTATACTATCAAATAAACTAATAATAATATTTCTAATCCCTAGAAGGAGGAATGTGTTCTGGCTACTCAATATGTATTCAGAGCATTTGTCATTAATGTGCTTTTGTGTTAGCAATGAAAAAAATTAATCTGTGTCTTAGTTTATATTTTGAACCTTAGTTGGCTTTTCTGTCATCCATGTTCTCTTTGAGTAATCCTATAATTATTATAAGTTTGTTTGCATGCTTGTGTTTATTTGGGATGTTTTCTTATAACCTAATAACGACTAGTACGTTTGCATGGTTACTTTCAATGGTAAACCATTTACTTACTGTTCTTGCTTATGAAGATGCATCGGTAACTGTTATTGTCTAAATGTAAAGTGTTTATTTATTTCAGGACTTTGGACATACAAGTGAAAAAGCAACACATACCTGTTGTGGACAGAACTCCTGTAGAACCTCCGCCCATTGTAGTCGTTGTTGTTGGCCCTCCTAAAGTGGGCAAGACCACGTTGATAAACTGTCTGATCAAGAACTTCACTCGTCAGAAACTGACCACCATACAAGGCCCTGTGACCATTGTATCAGGTATGCTTGTGAATACGGCACAGCTTAGATATTGAGGATATTCAACTGACCGTGGTCAGAACGTTAAACAAGAACTAAGTTACGCAGAGGAAAATTTGCCTCCATTGAGATTAATTGTAGTGTCCATTCTTTCTTGTACTTTGACTTAAAATCTTAGTGCACTTTGACAGAAGTGCCTCTCTGGTGCAGAGTTCGTTAAAAACGATATGACATTAATTGGTAGATCATTGCTAAGATGCGATCTGCACACAAGGAGTATTTTTAGACAATACGAGCAATGCAGAAAGAAGTTATCTAGCAATCAATGTGGTATTGTTTTTAACAAACTCTGCACCAGTTTGACTTCTTAAGATATCTGTGAATGTCCATTGATTGATAATTTGCAATGACCATTTTGACTACTACTATTTTGCATTTCAAAATTGGTTTATTTATCCAATGGCGTCCTGTTATGCAGGTAAAAAGAAACGGTTGACAATTATAGAGTGCAACAGTGACATCAACTGCATGATTGACCTGGCTAAGATCGCCGATCTGGTTCTGTTGCTTGTCGACGCCAGCTTCGGCTTTGAGATGGAGACTTTTGAATTTCTCAACATCTGCCAAGTGCACGGATTTCCCAAGATAATGGGAGTGCTGACCCACCTGGACATGTTTAGGAATACCAAGGTCCTCAGGAAGACTAAAAAGAAATTGAAACATCGGTTCTGGACTGAGATTTATCAGGTGGGTGACCCTTGTGAAGTTTGCTTCCTAGGTCATCAATTGTTTTAAACTGGTATTACAAATGGCATTGTAAGTTTCCTGAAAACTTGCAGTCATATAAGCTTATGCCAGACAACACAGTTAAAAGGAAAAGACATTCTTGCTTTGTTTCTACTACATGGTAAATAGTACTCTATTGTCGAAAAATAGATGTGCCAGGTTTTTATTTCATTACAAAAGACAAGATATGTAAAATCTTCTATTCTACATGGAGTTAGTTTACGGACAGTCAAAACTTTGGTTTGGGTGTCTGGTTAAAATGTTTTCTATTACTTTGGACACCTGTTTTCATCCATTCTCTGTGAATCCCGCAGTGAGTTATTACATGCACACCTTGCTCCAACTGTGAACCTGTTGTGTTTGTTTTTTGAATGATTTAAATGTCATTTAGCTTTGTTGATTTCCTTACTCCATAAGTTATACTAATTTCCATATTTCAGGGAGCCAAGCTATTTTACCTATCTGGCATGGTGAATGGGGAATATCAGAAGACAGAAGTCCACAACTTAGGTCGGTTCATCTCGGTGATGAAATTCAGGCCCCTACAGTGGAGAAATACTCACCCGTATCTTCTGGCAGACAGGTGAGTTTTTGATAACAACTCTTGGATCATCATGTTGATAGGTGGATGCCTATGGACATAATTTGGACAAAGAATTACACTGCGTGCCCAGAACTTACAATAAGACCAAATGCTTTGACTACTCTGTTAGCTGTGCATTAGAGTATTGTTGTGGGGTTTGAGGCTATAAATGTTTCTCACAATTTGAAATGGTTCGTTTTAGAGCCATTTGACTTAGAGTGCACAAGCATACCGTCAATGCAGTCTTATATGGAGACACCAGCTGGGCAACAGCAGTTTGCAAACAACTAGATCTGAAATGGAATTGTTTGATTGTGGTGGATGAAAACAGAATTGCAAAATGTTTGTTTATTCATGATAATAATTATGTAAAAATAACTGGAGCTCATCTGTCAAACATATACGTCAGAGGTTTAAATGCTCCATGCATTTACTTCAAATTATGTGATTGCTTTTGAAGAATATTATGGTAATTTATGTTTTGAAAAAAGAGGAAAGGGAGTGGAGTGACTTAATTGGCTTGAAACTATATTGAAAATTATGTGTTTCTTCCCGCTACATTGAGATTTGTGTTAGCACAGTTGTGATCAGGAATTTTGACATTAGAGGAGGGAAATCAGGGAGGATTTTGAGAACTCCATTAAATGAAAGATTACTTAAAGTATGTAACCAAAATAATAACGTAATGATAACGTAGTTTCCAAGTGAATGCTCCCTTGTAGACTTGTTTGTAAATTATTCAGAAGCTCTTGTGAAGCTTTTGTTAGGACACTGGATTGTCGTAGGAATTGCCTATGCTGTGTGTAACTGTTTGGGAGTTAACTGGTATCAGGTGACTTACAAGGCCAAGGGGCTGGGGATGTGTTGCTTATACCGTAAACTTAATTTGTTTTTGTATTGCATTCTGCGATGCATCCATGTTACTGTAATAAATAATAATATATAAGGAAAACAAAATATATTGGGTACATACGGCAAAGTCATCTTTTGGTGGAAAAATAAACTAGAGGACTCTGACAGTTGTAGTTTTAGTTCATTCTCAGTGGTTATGCTGTTGCTAGTTTTGTCCCCACACTAGTGACAGTATATACTTGATTTAGCATCCTTTTGTACTTGTTATCGGTAATATTGTAAAATCATAATGAATTTGTTGAAGTTACAATAATTCTTTTGGTGTATTTACCAGCTTCATTAACATTCACTCATTCTTAGAAATCCTGCGTCTTTAGTGAATGTGGCATTGTTCACTGTATTTTAGAATGGAGGACCTCACTGACCCAGAACTGATTCGTCAGCATCCCAAATGCGACCGCAAGATTTCCTTGTATGGCTACACAAGAGGAGTTCACTTCAAAAACAACATGTCCATTCACATACCAGGTAAGAAGTAACGTTGTCTTATAGTTCTTGGTAAAGATTTAATTATTTCATAGGCTTCGTCGAAAACATGACTTAACTTTTTGTTTGAAAACTTGATACAGATTCGCTCGTAGTGTCGACGCAATCTCCTTGCTTTGGGTGTGCAGTTACACCCGAAGAAAGGAGATTGTTTTGACACTGCGAGCAACTCTGTATTAAGTTTTCAAACAAAAAGTTTAATCGTGTTTTCAACAAATTTTGTGTTAACGAAGGGCTGCTACTAAACTATACTTATTTCATAAGGAAGTTATTTATTCCATTGGGAGTTGGATAAATTATGACATGCTTTGGGTGAGCGTCCCTCGGGGGAGGTTGGGTCTAGATAAGGGAGATGGCATTTGAAATCATGTAATAATCATTTCATCCGACACACTGAACTTTTAATTTTACAAAATCATACATTAAAGCAGCTATAAACCTACCTTCCATCACAAAAAAAACTTTTGATTTAGACCACTTTCCACTGAAAACCTGTCTCAAATCGTTCTTGGACATGATTTCAGGGCTTAGAAATAGCTTACAGCTCCTTACTGATTGAGACCATGGTCTTCATGTTGGCTTGTCAATGCGTATCATTTATATACCAAGCATGATCTTTAGGAATACTCACCTGTCACTTCTTTGCAAGTCCAGAAATCAATTTTAGACCAATTTTATAACTGAAAGAGCTAAATCAAAATTTTGCTTCTTGGACAGAAAGCATGAGTATATAACCACTTTCGAAATAAATAGAAATGAGAGCATTCAATTTTCATCAAATGTGTTGTCATCCTTTTCACAATGCAATGAATCTGATACAAGTGTTTTGTGTCAACTTAATAAGAAGCAGCTCGAAAACAGCCAACCAGAGTTTCTTCAGGGCTTGGAATTTTCCGTGGAAACGCGGATTTCCGCTTTTTTCAAATTTTCTGTCCGCGCATTTTATTATATTTCCGCGTAAAAAAATCGGATTTGATATAAAATTTCCGCGGCAAATTCCTTTCTTACCGCGGCGTTGCTGACGACGTTCACCTCGAAAAGCGGAAGTTGCTCTTTATGTTTCGAAGGAACGTAAATTGTCAACATTGCCAGGGCATCTGGGATAGCGTGGTGGGATTTTCAATGGTGTCTCGTGTGATTGTAAACCGCGGTGACAAATACTACGGCTCTGCAGCGAAAAATGTGTGGGGGTGGGAGTGGAGGAGTGGATGGACGAGATAAAAAGACGCAGACGCATGCTACTGATGGTGGTAACTTTTTTTATTTTCTTTTTTTTTAGTCCTACTGATTTTTGTTGGCGAAAGGTTCACATCGACTATTCCAAGGCTGGGTAGTAGCGCGCATGTTTTGGGCCGTAAAAGTTTCCGCGTTTTTTGTCATTGGTCATTTCAAGCCCTGTTTCTTGACACTTTGTTGTTTTAAAAGTATTCCGTTTGATAACTTGTTTATTGTACTGTAGGTGCTCATGATTTCATGCTGATGCTGTAATATCAGTTGTGTCAGATTTCCTACTGTCCAGTCTTGATGATTCATATACATTGTTTGCAGGCTGTGGAGACTTTCAAGTCAAAGAAATCAGTAACCTGCCTGATCCTTGTCCATTGCCAGACAAGGAGAAGAAACGGTCACTGAACGAGAGGGAAAGGGTCATCTATGCACCCATGTCAGGAGTGGGTGGGATTGTGTATGATAAGGATGCTGTTTATATAGATTTGGGAGGAAGTCATTCCCACACTGCACAGGACCAAGAGGTAGGAGTTAGCTGAAACTGATGCTTGATGGACTTTTTATAAACTTCACCAAGTGTGAAATGAAACTATAATGTTACACCTAAACCTAATTTTTTTTTGCAACCGTCTCAGCAATGCTGTATGATATTCAATAGAAATGTTCATTTCTTTACTGGGTATTTAGCATTTTTTTCAGCTCAGTGAAAAAATCTTGGAAATGGAATTTTCTGATGCTTAAAGCAAGTAGACTACATTTTGTTGTTTAAGTAGGTGACTTTAATTCTCACGAGAACTTAAAAACCGCTGTCTAGCTCCATTGTATTGTAGCTTTATTCATGAAAGATGTTCTTCTTTGAACATGGGGTTGGTTTGCTTAGTCAGTATTTTTGTCAACATTCTACTAGTTCTGTTGTCCAAAAATGATTACACTGGTGAAGTGCATAACGTCAAAAATATTTTGATTTTCCAGATGGAAGCAGAGCCATCTAGTGAGCTGGTGTCATCACTCATCACCGCTGAACATACACTTGATGCCAAGATGGCCTCCAGTGAATTGTCCCTCTTCAAAGATACAAAACCTATGACATCTGAAGATGCAGAGAGGTATTCTCAGGTTTAGAACTATTTGTTGTAAATTCATTATCAACGGTACTTGTATACTCGTACTTTAGAGCTGAAGTGTTTTTGTCATTTTTATTATGCACCTACATATTCGTATGTGGACACATTATGCTGTCATCCCCGTCCAGCCGTCCGTCCGTGCGGTGTCCGGCGTCCGCTGCTCTATCTCCAAAGCCATTCAACGTATGTTTATGAAATTTTGCTCACATGTTCCTTTCATGCATGGGACGGCATGAGCAAACTTTCGGACGGATCTGACTACCGGTGTGTCCCCTAGTGGCAATTTTAGTTTTTATGTTTATCTCTGTATCTTCAAAGGTCCTCAACGTATTTTCATGAAAGTTTGCATATAGGCATCTGTAAGTGAGATGAGGCTATCCTCCCATTTTTGGATGGATTCGGCATAGTTTGTGCCACCTAGTGGCCATTTTTAATGTTTTCAAGCTGCTCTAAGGATGATAGTGAAAATTGGCATTTATGCTCTTACTATGAAGAGGATGGCTAACGATGATTTTCGGACAACTTTGACTACTGTGGCGCCTCCTAGTAGCAGTTTTGTTTCTTTGCGCCCATGACTGTATCTTCTAAACCGTTTGCAGGATTGCAGGATCCTTACTAAATTTAGCAAATGTAGTTATATGATGTTGGCAACAGATGACGACAACTTTCAGACGGATCGGACTATCGGTGTGCCCCTAGTGGCAATTTTAGTTTTTTAGGCTTACCTCTGCATCTTCAAAGGTCCTCTATGGATTTTCAGAAAATTTGGAATATAGGCATCTATTGGTGAGATGATGCTATCCTCCCATTTTAGGATGGAATCGAGGTACTTTGCGCCACCTCGTGGTCATTTTTGCTGTCTTTTGGTGTCCACCCCTCGATCAACCAAACCATTCTAAGGATGATTGTGAAAATTGACATATATGTTCTCAGTGTGAGAAAGACGGTTGACGATGACGAATTTTGACTACTGTGGCTCCTCCTAGTGGTAGTTTTGTTTTGGTTTGCGCCCATAGCTGCATCTCCTAAACCCACTACAGGATCTTTATTAAATTTAGTGATTGTTTTTTGTGAAGCTAACAACAGACAACCACGTCTTTCAGGCGGATCCAACAAACACTGTGCTTAATAGTGGCAATTTCATTTTTTCTGTTTTCCTTTGTTTCTCTGAAGTTCCTTGACAGATTTTTATGAAGTTTGGTAAATAGCTTTCTACTATAGAAGTGATGTTCCAGTTTTCAGATGGAATGGATGTTTTTGCGTCATCTAGTGGCCATTTTTATGAAACAAGTAAACAACCGTTGAAGCACACCGTTTACGGTGCATTCGTGGGTGCATTTCAACTCTCCTCGTTGCTCTTGTTTGTCTGCAATGAAACCTTTTAACCTGGTCATTTACTGATTGATATTTTTCCCTATAAGAGTAAAAAATGAAGTTGCTGACTAGATAATTTGAACTTGTATGTCTTGGTTGATAAGTGAGTAAATATGATGCACAACTTTTTAAATGTATCAAGACACCACACACATCCCATTTATGATTTCTGTGTTTGTGTTTCATAGAATTACTATTCCAAGTGAAATGCTGGTACAGGATGAGACTGGTAGATCACGAAGAAAGGCTGTGTTTAATGATGAACCTGAAGATGGCGTTAGCAGCAGTGAAGGGGAGGAGGAGGATGGTGACAGTGATTTTGATGCTGACATTACAAATAAGGTGGAGTTCACTATATTTTATGGTTGTGTTCAGTGGCCTTGTGCAGCGTGGGATCATGAAGTCATTTTGCTTTGCTGCCAAGCAGTTTTTGTCCAAGATTCGTAACTAAGTTTCTTTTCATTTCTTCTTCAAAGCATTTCTTCCTTGTTCAGCCGCCAAGTGCTTTATTTGGAATGATGTGTTATTTGTTTTTTGTACTAATCATGAACTGCTGAGCATAATAAGTTCTAGCTAAATGTCGAGTTTCTGTAATGGTAATTCAGCTTCCTAAAGTTTTAGTAATCAAATATGAATGTGTTTTCAGTAGCTTTATGTCAGTTTAGGATTTTTTCCACTTTAGGACCAAGAATTTGATGTTGTACCCGCCAAAAGACTGAAAGTTATGGAAAGTGACAGTGAGGATGATAACGAACTGGACATTCAGATGTTTGCAAATAAAAGCAAATTGAAACATGGCAGTGTTGCGCAGCAAGAAAAGGGTGGGATTAAGTCTGAAAAATCCAATTTAAAGATGGAAAAGGAACTAGAAGAAAGTGAAGATGAAGATATGGGCGAGGAAGGAGGGGCTGATGAAAGTGACCAATCAGATAGTGAGAGTCAGCAATCTCACGAATCAGACACTGCGGAAGAAATTAGTGCTAGGCCGAAAAGAGGCGGCAACAAGCTGCCAATTGAATCTGTTGGTGCAATGAATCTTGGCACGAAAAAGTCCAAGACAAAATATGCTAACAGGACAGATGTTGTGTCCTCTTTGAAGAGACGGGCTGATGATGGAAATGACAAAAGCAAAGATAGACCTGGTGCACTATCATCTGGTGATGAAAGTGAAGATAGTGTTGGTAGTAGTGAGGATGAAGATGATATGGATGGTGATGATGATGATGATGATGATGATGATGATGATGATGAAGTTAATGAAAGTGATGCTGTAAGTGATGGAGATGAGAGGGATAATGCCAATGACCCATTGTTCCACAGAGATGATGAAAATGAAGATAGTGAGGATAGTGCTGACCAACAGGAAGTAGGACTCCTGAAGTGGAAGGACAACTTAGCGGAGAAGGCTGCCCAGTCATTTTTTGAGAGACAGAGCAACACACCCAACTTGAGGAAGCTGGTGTATGGTAATGGTAGGTTATTGTAATGTTTGTACATTATACGTTGAAATAGATGGTGTGAGAGAGCTTCCAGTAGAACACTCTTTGTGTAATATAATTTTACATGAAGATGATACATGTTGGTGGATGATTTGATCCCTGTGATAAAATGATTGTTTGCATTGGTTAAGTGTTAGTTTAAAAATGTTATGAAACAAAGTGGAATCCCTTTGCTAACAGTCTCCTGCATTTCTCTAAAAATAGTCCACTGTTGTTCAAAACTTTGAATATGCCTTTGAAACGTGTGTGAACTGCTAATTAGAGTTTGCCTGATATTAGTAATTGTTCCATTTGGGATTTAGTAAGAGAACATAGTTTGGTTGTTATTTCAGTGGCTGAGGTGTCAGAATCTGACTCTGATGAAGATGCAGAAGAGGTCGGTGGTTTGTTCACTCTAGCTAAGAAACCTAAGCACAAAGCGTCTGGTCCGAGTAGAGTGGATGACACAGATTGTTCAAGGCTTGGAAGTCAGGCGGGGGGCAAGGACTGGGAGTTGGATGAAGTCATGGACTCCATCAGGGACTGCTTTGTGACGGGGAAGTGGGATAAGTCAGAGGATGCTAAAACTCTGCTTGACCAGGACGGTTAGTGTAAACATAATGACGCGATGATGATATGTTAAGTAGATTGATTTTAATAAAACTTTAAGTGTGGTGAAAATTGAAGAAGTGCAAACCTGAAATACTTTTACCATGATTGTGTAGACACAAATTTTTGAAAATTTATGTTGTCATTCTTCACAATGAAATTGGACTGGTACCATGTGATTCAATGCAAGTATGAAATCATCGGTTCTCTTCTATTTGACATCCAGATGAGCTCTATGGCGACTTTGTTGACTTGGAGACAGGTGAGGTGCATGAAGTTGAGGCTAATGACCCAGGGAGTGATGAAGCCAGTGAAGAAGATATATCCGACAGTGGTGGATCTGACAAGGAGGAGGAAGGGGCAATGGAGGAAAAGGAAGATAAAGGTTAGTCAAGAGATATTCTCATGAAAACCTGTCAAAAGATGGCTTTTGGGGTAGTGAGCCTTCCTCCCTTGCATCTTATGGACATTTTTGATAACAGCGTTTACTTAGTTTGTTGTGAGTAGGTGTCAGTGATAAAAGAATGGTACAGAAAATCATAATTATTTTCTAGACTGACTGATTTAGAGATCGTGGAAATAGATAATGATGGTGTTAAAGAAAAAAGAAAGGCATTTGTGTGTGGTTCATCAAGGAGAGTCTGGCTAGTCTGATTTTTACAAGCTAACACACTTAACTGTTCATCAGCACAGTCTTCGTGTAAAGTGGTTGCACAAACATTTTAGTTGTTGAGAAGTGAGTTACAAAAATTTAATTCGTAGTAGCTCATAATTGTATCTTGATTAGAACCATCTTCATTTTTGTTATTCTTCGGCGGTGGTCTTTAGTTAATCTGACATTACTATGCATGTGTAGAAGAGGTCTCAAAAGGAAGATCCAAGAAGTTGTCCAGGGAAGAGAGAGCTGCGAAAATGCAGGAGAAACGTGCAGAGAAGAAGCGTAGACTTAAAGAAATGTTTGACAAGGAATATGACGATGCAACAGCTGGAGAGAAAGGCACGTTTTTTGATGACTTGAAACAGGAAATGGACCAACAGGCCCAGGTGAGAATTTTGGAAGTATCTACTGTTTTTTTTAGTTTTCAGCGCTCGATGCTTAGCTTAACGCCAAGTCGCATTTGGCGGCTTAGCAAAAATCCTAGATCGCCAAACGAAATCTGAGGTTGCCAAAACTGAAAATCCTAGGTCACCAAATGAAACCTGAGGTTGCCGATCTGGCGTAAAAATCGTTGACTAAAAGAAGGTTGTACAGTCGTACCATGCCCCGTTCTTAAAAACTTTTGCATACCTCTCCAATTTCGCCCCATAACTGTACATTTTCTGTTTCTGCTGCCAATGAACATACAAAGAATGCAAGAGATCACATATACTAGTGGTGCTTATGTCTCCGATTTTGCCTGATTTTTGACAAACAATTCCGACTTCCGTCTACTTCTTGTTGTAATTTAAGCGCACGTTTGATGATGTGTGCTGACTGCTGTAGTGGCAAATGCATTGATTTCACGAAACAAACAGAACAATTGTGAATCAAAGGTAATCAATCATGAAAACTGTTAGTAATTTGATACTCACAGTGGCAACTTTGTGGTGACTTGACATTTCTCCCAGGTCGTCAAACACTATCTGAGGATGCATCGGCAACCTGGAGGTCGCCAAATTGAGCGCTGGTTGTAATTGTATCTGCTGGATAATTTTTGAAGTAGCGATAAAGCTAACTTCTACGTCAAGAACTGAGTCGGACTTTATTTAGATGACATAGCGTTATGAGTTCCTTAGTAAAATTAGAAGTGATTTCTAGGCTTAGAAGTAACAGATAGTTATTTACTGCTTAAGAGCAGACTCTCCAACTTGGCTTGTTGTGGTAAGCCATGTTATGTGCCTAAGCATGTTCTTGAGTAATAACAAACTATTTATTTTGAAATCAAAATAACACTTCTCTGTTTTCAGCTCGGTACAATTTGAGATCAATTTTATAATGGGGGATGACCTATTGAAAACTTAGTTTGACAGAGCATGAGTTCATAGTGGCTTTGATAGAAGACCGTGTGTTAAAACGCATTAGTGAATGTTGTTGCATTGAATTGTAGCCTCTAATTGTTATCATTGAAGTGCTGGTGCAAACAAAACAAAAATTAATTTCAGGCTGCTTTCCTGGGACATTATCCTCGATTCTGTTGATGATAGTAAGGGTTTGCTCTGCTTTTCTCTTGCTCTCTTGCAGTGAAATTGAAATAGAAAACTTAATGTCTATATTCAAAGGGATTACGTTGAGACTCAGGAAACAATCTATCCATCCAATTATTTCAGATGTTGTGTGTTCAAGTTGCTTTAGTTTTGATATCCTCTGTAAAGATCATTGTGTCTTTGCAGCTGAACAGAAGTGAATTTGAAAATCTTGACGATGATGTACGAGTGCAGTATGAAGGATTTCGCCCAGGGATGTATGTGCGAGTGGAGATTGAGCAGGTGCCTTGTGAACTGGTGACGACTTTTAACCCCACCTACCCGCTTATACTTGGAGGTCTGCTCAGCTCTGAGGATGGAATAGGATATGTTCAGGTAACTATAATAAATTAGTCTTTACCTAACACAATGACAGGGAACATGTTGACACAGCATAAGTTGATCCGAGTCAGCTCCTGTCCACATGGCAACTTGATGGTACTGGGAGGAAGCTGCTCAGCTTCACAATGGCAGTGTGTTAATGCTATTGTGAGTGCGAAGGTGGCCTATTGTACATGATGGTATTCTAATCACTCAAAATTTTATAGCAATGTCTTAAGCAAAATATACCGAAAGTTTGATAGTGTGTCCATAATGATTTTTATCCGACCTTTATTATTGTTCTGTAAAAACACCAAAGAAGTGTTTCCCGTGTGGGCTATTATAAGTAAATTCATTCAGTAAATTGTTTAAAACATCAACTACAAGTTATAAGATCTTTCTCGTTTGTGTGTAGGTGAGATTAAAAAAGCACAGGTGGTACAAGAAAATCCTAAAGACGCGTGACCCTCTTATCATATCCTTGGGTTGGCGGAGGTTTCAGACGATACCCATTTACTCAATCCAAGACCACAACATGCGCAACCGTTTGTTGAAGTACACACCCGAACATATGCACTGCCATGCCACCTTTTGGGGCCCGATCACACCACAGAACACAGGGCTGCTGGCTGTTCAGAATATTGCCGGACAAGTGGTAGGTTGTAGACATGAATTGCACAGATTTGTACTTAGTTTGGCACAAGTTTTTGCAAGTCTAAAAGTTATACTGTTGTAATTGTAACAATTCTGTAGTGAGTGCGTAAAATTGAGCTTTCTATCAATATGCACAAAGTGCAAAAAAATATTTCTCAAGGTGTGTAAAACTGCATCGTATTTATACTTCAAAATTCATGTATTTGAAGAACAAATCTTGAGCCATGATAATGTTCATGGTTAATCACTTGTAAATCTTGTAAAATTTTATTATTTTTGTATCACTGTTTTTTTCTCAGCCCGACTTCCGCGTAGCTGCCACCGGTGTTATTGTCAAACTAGACAAATCAATGACCATCGTGAAGAAGCTCAAACTGACTGGCACACCCTACAAGATCTACAAGAAGACTGCCTTCATCCAAGGCATGTTTAACTCCAAACTGGAGGTGGCTCGCTTTGAGGGTGCCAACATACGGTCCGTGAGCGGCTTGAGGGGTCAGATCAAAAAGGCTGTGCATTCCCCAGAAGGGTGCTTCAGGGCTACGTTTGAGGACAAGCTACTACTGAGTGGTATGTGGTGTGTTGTTTATTGAACATTCCACTATGTTGTTCAATAGTAGTAAATTCATGAAACTGTAGTGCTCTAAAAATATCTCAAACTCAAGGCTAAAAAATGAGTCAGGAGCCAATCTACTAACTTATAATTTGTGACAGCATAATTTGAAGAGTGAAACAACCCCTTGATAGGTTTTTGACATCTTCACTGATCAGTCATGTAAAAATGGCTCTCGGTGTTACACCAAATATCAATGTTCGTGGTTTCACACTATCGGTGACTCAATTATCCATTGATTCATGCATGTAGAAATTGCAGTGGACATTAATTACCATTGTGGTAGTCAGCCAATTTCCTTAAGCTATCATGGTAAGAATGCCCAGATTCTTCCGAGGCATAGTTTTGTAGCTTTTGTTATCATAGCCAATAAGTTGGGTTTCAATTGAAATCACATTCCTTCGGTCTGTTCTTCCATGGCATCTATACAAAACCTTCTGAAGGCCTCTTCTCCACAGCTGTGTAAATAATGTCCTCTATGATCGTTTCAGACATTGTGTTTGTAAGAACATGGTACCCTGTCCAGGTGCCACACTTCTACAACCCAGTCACTACATTACTGCTACCCCCTGACCTCAGACTACAGTGGTGTGGTATGAAGACCACTGGCCAACTACGTAGAGAGAAAGGCCTGAAGGCTAAGGTCAATACAGACTCGCACTATAAGGTAATCTTTCTCCATCGGAAAGTTTTTTCTCATAAGCAGCAAGTATTCATTGATCATAATCATTGTGTTGGGCATTGAGTCCGTTATTAAAGGAATCATGATTATGAAGTTTTAAAGGTAAAAATAATTTTTCATGTGTTACACATTCTGTAAAACCAGTTATCAACTTTTCTCCATGTGTTGCAATTCCTCTGTAGCCAACTTTGAACGTCCATAAGTTTATAGACTGTGCACTTCTCTCTCACATGAGGACCGATGATTCCCAGTAGAATAGTAGAAATAAAAGTATATACTATGCAAATGTACACACAATTATATTTCAGCCTATTGAAAGAAAAACTAAAGTGTTCCATCCACTGACAATTCCCAGAGAACTTCAGAGGAATTTGCCTTTCAAAGACAAACCTAAAGTCAGTAGAAAGGTGGTGGATCATGTGATGAGTCAGAGAGTAGCTGTGGTGCAGGAACCCAAGGAAAGAAAGGTATGCGTGGTAGAGCACATAGGAATGTTAAGGTTTTGCACTTTGTACCAATCTAGTATAGCCAATATTCAGTTCCGGAACAGATCTGATGGGACATCAAAACGTTTTCCTCAAATTTGTGAAATGGACATAAATCAAAAGAATGGGAGAAAAATACTTCTTGGTTGCGTTAGTGCCTATCAAATTGAATTCCTTTGGCACATTTAGGAAACCGTTAACATATGCTTTTAAGGGTTAAAGATGGAGAGTTGTAGTTATATTTCATGAAATTTGAAAGGACTTTATTATTGGCAATCACTTTAAAATGATAGTGTCATACTCGGCAGTGTTGTTTTTCTTCTTAATTTCTGCTCTTTGACATTGGTCGAATAACATGCCTTACAAGCAAATGCATTTTGACCAAATCTGATTATTGCTGTCTTATTTACAAGAGTTGGCATCAGTGTTCTTCTTAGGCATTGGCGTCATTAAATTACCTTTGGCTATCAATTAGTTAAAGTGAATGGCTCAGTTTCTCAGTATTGTTACATACTTGTACTAGAGACCTATTACCTCCCACCCCTAGTGGTCTACCTTTTGGGGTGCACGCACGTGAGCACACATGAACACTTTCCTTTGCACTTTTATGTTACAGGTTAGCTGTTAACAGGATGCAGTTATCTGAATAGAAGATTTTTTATGTGTATTGGTTTTTACTGCAGAATAAAGGCTGGATTACATATCACTGTTGAAACCAAAGATCATGGTAATTAGAATGAATGTTCGGTACTTTATAAAATTAGAAAAGTTTTGTTTCTGCCCTAAAGTGAAATTCTTTTCTTTGTTTTAGATTTCTCAGCTGATGAAAATGATGAAAACGGTTTACGAACACAAGATGAAAACGAAACATGCTGAAATGCGGAATCGGGCTCGCCAACATCAGAAAGAGACTGCCAAAGTGGACGCAAAACGTGCACAGAAACAGAAGGAAGTAAAGAAGCAGATCTTTCGTGTTCTTGGTCAGATAGAGAAAAAGAAGTCCAGGCATCAGAAGGACTAAAATACAGGCTTAGGACAATGTTTTCATAATACGCTGACTGCAGAAAGTTACACAATTATGAAATACATAAATGACTTTTATTGTATATAATGAAACTATTTGGCTCCATATATTTTAATTTTTTTATTTTGAAAATGATAAAGCATCAAGTTTAACAAATTCACTTCACATTCAAAAGAATTTGAATCACGATTTCAAACATTTTTCATCCTTCATGGGTCATCTTCAGGCCTTTCAGTTTACAATCTAAAACCAAATTAAGGNGAGTCAGAGAGTAGCTGTGGTGCAGGAACCCAAGGAAAGAAAGGTATGCGTGTTAGAGCACATAGGAATGTTAAGATTTTGCACTTTGTACCAATATAGTATAGCCAATATTCAGTTCCAGAACAGATCTGACAGGCCATCAAAACATTTTCCTCAAATTTGTGAAATGGACATAAATCAAAAGAATGGGAGAAAAATACTTCTTGGTTGCATTAGTGCCAATCAAATTGAATTCCTTTGGCACATTTAGGAAACCGTTAACATATGCTTTTAAGGGTTAAAAATGGAGAGTTGTAGTTATATTTCATGAAATTTGAAAGGACTTTATGATTGGCAATCACTTTAAAATGATAGTGTCACACTCAGCAGTGTTGTTTTTCTTCTTTATTTCTGCTTTTTGAAATTGGTCGAATAACATGCCTTACAAGCAAATGCATTTTGACCAAATCCGATTATTGCTGTCTTATTTACAAGAGTTGGCATCAGTGTTCTTCTTAGGCATTGGCGTCATTAAATTACCTTTGGCTATCAATTAGTTAAAGTGAATGGCTCAGTTTCTCAGTATTGTTACATACTGGTACTAGAGACCTATTACCTCCCACCCCTAGTGGTCTACCTTTTGGGGGTGCACGCACGTGAGCACACATGAACACTTTCCTTAGCACTTGTTTTGTTACAGGTTAGCTGTTAACAGGATGCAGTTATCTGAATAGAAGATTTTTTATGTGTATTGGTTTTTACTGCAGAATAAAGGCTGGATTACATATCACTGTTGAAACCAAAGTTAGATCATGGTAATTAGAATGAATGTTCGGTACTTTATAAAATTAGAAAAGTTTTGTTTCTGCCCTAAAGTGAAATTTTTTTCTTTGCTTTAGATTTCTCAGCTGATGAAAATGATGAAAACGGTTTACGAACACAAGATGAAAACGAAACATGCTGAAATGCGGAATCGGGCTCGCCAACATCAGAAAGAGACTGCCAAAGTGGACGCAAAACGTGCACAGAAACAGAAGGAAGTAAAGAAGCAGATCTTTCGTGTTCTTGGTCAGATAGAGAAAAAGAAGTCCAGGCATCAGAAGGACTAAAATACAGGCTTAGGACAATGTTTTCATAATACGTTGACTGCAGAAAGTTACACAATTATGAAATACATAAATGACTTTTATTGTATATAATAAAACTATTTGGCTCCATATATTTTAATTTTTTTATTTTGAAAATGATAAAGCATCAAGTTTAACAAATTCACTTCACATTCAAAAGAATTTGAATCACGATTTCAAACATTTTTCATCCTTCATGGGTCATCTTCAGGCCTTTCAGTTTACAATCTAAAACCAAATTAAGGGAAAATTAGCAACCATTCAAGATGACCTGACATTGAAAACAAGTTGCACTGGTTGATTAAATCCTGATATTTTGATAAAAATATAAATCACTGGTTATCCTAGTTGAGATGTGTGGGAGATCAAAGTAACCGGGGACGACTTGGTGCAACGATTTGGTTTCCAAGTTCATATTTGCCTTATCTGTTAAACCTCTTGGAGCAGAGGAACAGTCCATAACATTTTCAAGTACAAAAGATTTAAATTTTTATTAAAAAGTAAACAAAGGACTAGTGCCACCAATCACTATCCATAACACTCAAGACTCGATTAACTCAAGACTAACTTAATTAAAGACTCACTTATTTCTTGTCATATTTGTAAAATCCTTCACCCGTCTTGACACCAAGTTTGCCTTCCGCAACGAGTTTACTCAATAGTGGACTCTCCCTGAACAGGGATTCTTCAGGGTAGTTTTTGGCCCAACCTAGAAAAAAAGTAAAGAAAATGGCACTTTTAGGCATCACAAACGGCGAGTTTGCCAACAATATGTAAAACAAATTCACATGGTTTCTGGAAGCCCTAACACGCAAACAAAATGGTAGTAACATGCAGGGATACTTTGGAACTTGTAATTTGTGTTCTCGTCTGTTTCTTTAATAAAAGACGACTTCAATAAAGCATCAGTTGCAACAAGAGAATAAGTTTGCCTTCATGAGTAAGTTCTGCCCAAAACTACTAAAATACAAATACATAGATAGAAGGGAAACATAACTACGCTGATTATCCCCTTATTCAGCTAAAATAGCTCATTATTCTATTTTTCAAAGGCTGGTTCATTTATAGGGGTCATTTTTGAAAAACACGACTAAGTCGAAAACTCCACAGGGTCTCAAATTTAGATGACCTGTGTATGGGTCACAGTTTTTTGGACAGCATCTTTTACGTGTGTAATTGTGTCAGTATGTGCACTAGGTATTAATGCTAAATTTGCTCAACTGGTCTGTATTGCTGTTAAATTGGAATAGCAATGCATTACGTATTGTTCATGTTACAAGCCAAAATAAGGTGATTTGCAAACACAGTTAAAATCCACCAGTTAGCCACAGTTTAACAATCACATTTCATCAACAAATTTTTTTATGTGTCAGTGATGCGAGGAGCACTCCTAAAAATATACCCCGTTTTGCGTCAAGTAGGTAATGATAAGTCGAGCAACTTTCATGACATTTGCACAGTACAAATCAAGCTAATAATGAAGTAAAATTTTCTTATTCTTAATTTAATTTTTTATAGAAATTCGTCAGCTATAATTTCTCTTGTCCACCATATATTGTATTAAATAAGAGAACTGCCATATTCTGCAATTTCCTCTAAAATTTGTACAAGTTTTGTCAACAAGCTTTGCCTGCTGTTTTTGCAATTTGATAGCTTTGATGGCATCCAATACGGGCAAATTTTAGCAGACTTCTTAGTCTTTGAATTTGTCTTGTATTCCTACAGCGCTTACTTCAGAGATTAATCATTCTCTAAATAAAAAGGGGGCAGCTAATTAACACCAAACCAAGAGTGACAGCAATTAAATATACACACGCAATCAACAATATAATTTCCAAAGGGACCGCTCTTGACTGACAAACCTTCCAAGATAAACTTCATGGTGTCTAGTCCCACATAGTCGGACAACTCAAAAGGACCCATAGGATAGGCAGCACCCAGTTTCATCCCTGTGTCAATGTCTCTGGCTGAAGCATCACCTAAAATACAGATAATAAAAAACAAATAAAACTTTCAATTAGCTGCTTTCAAGCCAAAACACATAAAGATAGAATATATATAAACAGGTATTGCATACGCACAGACTGCTGGAACAACTTGATTGCACACCTCAAACTTGATTTGTGGGATATATATTTCCAAAATTACATAATTGGTAGTTCACGGGCCATATGGGTTAGGTAAGACCTCACTGACATGTCTGTACATTTACCCAGAAATCTAGAAAAATAAAAAATTAAATCAGCAAAAGTAGGCCTATTTGAAACTAGAAATTTCGTAGAATGTGACTTTTGATTATATGCAAATCTGCCACTAATTAGGTCACGTGACCTTACTTTTTCAGGAAAATTAACCAAAAAAGAAAGGTATATTCATTGCAAAATAACAGGATCAATGACATGACCAAATTTTGTATGATATAAATCAATGTTAAACATAATCTCAAAAATACTATTACAGTTTTCTAAAGTTTTGTTTTTGTTTTATGCAACTTTTTGATGAAAATCATACAAACCCTACTTTTGATAGCCCCTCATGCAAAAGTGGAACATTTGAAAAACAATCTCCAACAGTTTTGTAGAACAGTCTATACAGCATAGTACCTGAAATTTCGATCAGCCATTTCTGAGATACAATGTTCCAAAATTGGCCAAAACTGGACAAAACCTAGACACTTCAAAAAATTTCACGGCAAAAAAAAGCTTTCTAAGCATATACCTCTTGTTGTAGTAATTACCTCTCTCTAACATGCGCACGGCTTCTGCTATATATGGCACCAACAGTCGGTTTACGATGAATCCTGGAGTATCCTGAAAGTTTACAAAAGCTCTAATATTAGAGTTAACGTGTTTCAGTCGATTTGAAGCCAGCCAAAGGGCTTATCAATTTGAGCATCAACTGAGATTCCCTAATGCAGCATCCAACTTGGCAAATGCAATCTCCTCAGATCAGGTTCGGCGACTTCAGTCCTATTGGCCACACTTGTTCTGACTTCTTAGTTTAGTTGCTCAAGTCCCCAAATGGAACTTAATTCCATAATTTTCTGCTACTTTTTATGCACTGCAACAAATTGTTGGTGCTTTTGAAATTTCACTGCACATCGAGGCACAAAAACATATTTTTCAAACTCTTTAGATGAAAAGAGATCACAAGGGTCAGTGTTATAATGAGATTTTAACTCACAATCTCTACATTAGAAGACGTATAGCCCACAAGGCAACACTATATCTTCAAAATATCAGTTATAATACATTTCCAACAGCTCTAAGATGTTAGCATAATTTGGTTGTGACATAATTACCTTGCATTCTACTGTTGTTTTGCCAAGTGCTTTCCCAAATGCTAACAAAGCACTGAAAGTGTCCGGTGAGGTGTCAGCTGTCTTGACAACCTGTGAAGACAGTTAAAAATCAAAAAATCTTAATTAAATATTTTCCCAACAAAAAGCTTTAACTGACAAATGCCAAGCTATAGGTGTAAACTTCAATCCAAAGAGAAATAACAAAGAGAAATAAAAAAGAGAAATAACAAAGAGAAATAATAAAGAGAAATAACAAAGAGAAATAACAAAGAGAAATAACAAAGAGAAATAACAAAGTCAATGTGTAGCAGAAAATGGGCATAATTGTCATAAAACAATTTTTTACATGATGCATGATGGGAAATTTGGAGTTAAATTTGGCCTTAAGCATTGAAATGACTTTTAAACAAAACCCTGTTGAAGAACGCCCAGAAGCATTATAAGCTAACCAAAAACAGTCTTCTTGGCAAAATGCAACGCTTTTAAAGATTAACATTGCCCTTAACCTAAGAGAAGCAAACTTAGGCACATCTATAAACATGCAGTGTCACAATGCACATTGTCTTAATACTACTGACCTCTACAAGTTTCATAACAGGCACAGGATTGAAGAAGTGCAGTCCTCCAAACCTGTCTTTGCGCTGCGTGCTTGAAGCGATGTCGGTGATAGGAAGAGATGAGGTGTTGCTGACGAACATTGTATGCCTTTAGATATAAACAATGAGAACAACTTATGACGTAAAGGATTTCAACTTACACTGGATATGATCAATTAGGGCAGCTTATTGGAAAACCTTCAAGTTTTACCTCTGGTGTACCTGTTCAGGCAAACAGTTACTTTCAGTTCGGGTAAGTGGTATCCCTAATTTTATTTTAGTTTCCCTTTTTAGCACCAATGTTCAGTTTTGATCTGCTTGGCAGCCAACCTTGGGTTTTTAGGTACCTGAACTTATAGGACAATAAAAGAATGCCTTCAGTCAAAAAGCAATGTTTGATTTAAGCCATTTACTGTTATCAAATCTGTATCAGTAAATTCCTTAATCAGATTACAAATAATTTCCAAGACTGGGAAGAACTGATACAGGTTGTTATAGCTTCAGATCAGGCCCATTAACTTGCTTGTCCCAAAAAATACTCTCAGTCACCAATACAGTATGACAGTTAGAGGAATTTCAGATTTATTGTAACCAAATGAAAGAGCATTACAGAAAAGTGGTGTTTGAAAATGGTTTCAAAAGCCTTTGGCATACCGTAAGTTACAAGCTTGACTTGAATCATGACCCAGCAGAAACAAAGCCATATTACAACAGCAAATTAGTTATGTAAATAAAAGGGGTGATTGGTTGGATCAGTAAAACGGACACAGTTACGACGTAACTTTATATACTTACTCAGGTGCAACCTTGTCAAGGGAAGCAAATAATTTTTGTTTGATTTCAAGATTTTCTACAATGGCTTCAATAACAAGGTCAGTCTGTTTGGCAGCTTCTTCAGGGCTTGTCATGGTATCAATCCGGTCCAGGACCTCGTTTACAAACTGATCTCCTTCCTGAGAAGAACCAAAAGATAAACACGCGTTACATAGTAAAGCACGAATTCTGGTAACTGAAATCATCTCACTGTGGTACGCCAATAAAAGTTGCTATCAGATGATTCGTTTATCTCACTGAATGGTCTTTAGTGCGATAGAGTCTAATTTACTATAAGGAATTTCTGAAAATAGGCCCATCCAAAAGTAGGCCCATTGGCGTATTTTAGGAAAATTTTCCATAAGGATGCCCATAGATGACTTTGTTGGCAATTAACTGTACAAGCAGAGCATGACGAATAGTTTGCTGAATAGGAAATAAGTTTGGATGAATAAAATTCCTAGTGGTGAGATACAGATATATACATTAAAAAGATGTATTTATTTCTAATAGTTTTCGAAAATACACCTCCCTTCTGAAAATACAACCAGGTGTATATCCAGTTTTAAAAAGTCATTTTTTGAATATCTCCCCATGGGCCTATTTTCGGAAATTCACAGTATTAGCCTGCCTGGTCACACAACTGATCTATATATCAGGTGTCCCAAAAGTGAACCACTTTTTGACAAGTAATTTCTCAGCAATTGACCAACCGAATTTGTTCGAATTTTCACAATGTATCTCCAGGGTGTCATGAACATGTCTCAAAAAAATACAAAAATTATGGAAGTACTGTGAAATTCAAATCAGCAGCGTGAAAAATGCAACTGTGACTTTCATCATGTTCATGCTGTGTTGGCATGTGTCAGTCAAAAAAAAATGCCTGTCTGGGTCTCAACTGTACTGGTTCTTTATTGTCAGATCTGTATCCAAATCAGTTCTGTCCAATATTCTGGTTTGTAGGAATGCCTTTGAGTGAAAGTGATAAATTTACTATTGAAACCTATTTCAAGAAGAAAGGGTGGAGCGGAAGAAGAATTGTAAGGGAGTTAAAAGACGGGATAATTATGTCACGGGAGGAAATCTCGATGGAAAAAATACGGAAAAGCATTTCTGGTTGGAAGAAACAGCTCCATTTAATCATGGAGGAAGATGGAGGTCACATTGAGCATGGACTGAAATTTTAAGCCAGCTTCCTTTTGATATTTGACAGTACTCGCATAATTGGACACAGATCTCTTTGATATTTTGTACATTTGTTGATGATATCCTAAGGTTCATCTGTAAAAAATTTAAAAAATCTCTTTATCTGTTGCTGAGAAATTACTACTCAAAAAGTGGTTCACTTTTTGGGACACTTGATATATTACCAGCAGAAGTTCATTGTTATGCAGTGGATACACATAATTATCTCCAATATCTCCATCCATAAATGCTGTCCATTGTCAAGGAAACCCGACCTGTGTACTGTTGAGCTAATTGACTCTGACATTTTTGTTATGAAGCAAAAGCTGTGTCTTTCACAACTAAAGTTTTACAATACACCGATCTGAAGCATCAAATTAAGTTTGTATGTTGCGAAAATAATATCAGTTTTGTAGAGTGCAAACCTGTGGGTTTTCTGCATATTTCTTTTTGGCGACTCTAGACAGGCTTTTCTGAATCGTTGCCTTGGATTTGGCCAGCAGATCTTCTGACATATCCACAATTGTCACTTCATGACCAGTAGCTGCTGCCACCTATTGAAAGAACACTGTTATAGATCAATAGAGAAATAAAATAATTTTTGCAAACAGACAGGTTTACTGCCTCAGCCTAACGCACTTTAGGGTAGGAAATAACTCCTACTAGCCACTTGTGTCCTGGAAACTTTTCAGCTCAAGTAATAATCATTTCTATGAAAAAAGAGGCATCATAAGGCTGTCATCAAACATTTTAAAACTGTCCAACTGTTGGAAACAAGACATATAACGCACAACCCACAGTTAGTTCTGGGCAAACCAGATTACAAACAATGGATTTCTAGTACAAAACCATTCTGTGCGTCTGCTCAAATCTCCATAACTGTGGAAGCCAAGACTCCTCCATAAAATTTTAGGAAAAGCATTAAACTTGCATCTACATCTAGAAATCTATTTTTAACTTAATAGTACTTTTTAAAAATCCATAAGATTCTTTCCTCATGGCCCTAAGGACTTTGAGCGTCATGAAATCAGAAAGTCTTATACAATATAGGTAAGTAGGAGTTGACATCCATGGGTAAGCCAGTGTCCACGCACTCTGATTTGTCACACACAATGACTCAGTGAACCTTTTTGAAGGCGTTATGGTGGCTTTGCACCTTTTGTGTTCAGTTAGTTTGTATGGCTATGCTTGTCATTAAACTTACAATACATTGTCTACTTTATCTGCCATTGGCATATTTTGCCTACTTTGTGTGTTGGACAAATGCCAAAATCAGTCATTATGGTACACTACAGGCTAGTAATACACTACAGGGCGGACCTCAAAAAATCAAAGATATGGACCGTTTTGGGGTCCCATGTTACAGTATCGAATTTTATCACTTATAAAAAAACTTGCGATGACGAACACTGGATTCGGAATTCTTACAGTGTTGCGCCAAGAAGGAAGTTCTACATTGTCCTGTGCTATGTAGGAATCGCCCTACATCGCACTGATTCCTACGTGGTTCGCAACACATGCGGCACAGTAGGCCATTTCGTGAAGCAGACCTGTGCAATTCCGGAGCCCATTTGTCCACCACCAATGATGGTAACATTTCTAACTGCTGCTGCTTTGCTAACAGATGTAACAAAGGTTCTAGTTAACATTTTTGTAGCGAATGCCATGGCTTTCTTAATGGTATAAACTATAAAGTAGCAGCACGGTAAGCAAGCAAAACAATCGGCAATTAAACCGGAAGACCAAAGGTCAAGGAAAAATTTTTTGCAAAACCGTGACTTCAGTAATGTTACCCCATTAATAAAATTATACTTAAATCATCTCATATCTTTTTATAAGGCAAAAAATAAAATAAAATAGTTTAAATAGAAAATAAAGTAATTTAATTAAAGATTTTGAGTTGCATACTAAATTATTTTTACGTACTTGTGATCAGTAGCTTTTGTTTTTAAACAAATTCAAGGTCAAGGACGTCAGTTTGTGGAGAGGAAATTGGTGAACATGGTCAATGTTATGAAAGGCATTTTAGTGGAATGGTAAGTTGTTTTAACAGCACAAAATACATTGTGTTTACCTTTTATCTATTTTCAAGTGAACTTTCAAGTGTCTGCTATCTTGTCCTGTCTTATTTTGTAATTCCCTGCGATTATTTGGCGCAGCACCGTCTGGAGACGTAGAAATCTAAGTGACTAAGACTAAGTCCATGATTAAAACGATCACTGATGGGATCAGATCTCCAGGAATGATCGTATCACAGATGAGAGAAAGCACATATGAGTGCTCTCCAGGGACGATTATGACACAAAGGATGGAGGAGTTCGGAGCACACTAAGATAAAGATCCAGGTCTAGGTCAGCGGGCACAATTCACGGCATTAAGTTATATCATGGTCTGGTCATGGCAAAGTTACATTAAATGTTGTATTAGCTGGCTGCAGCTACTGCTACAGTCAAACAGGTTCGGCCTATTGTTCACTGTGAAGAGTAAAGTCTAGAGTGTACTTACATCACGTCCACACGGGACGGCCGCAAACTCCAGAAACCCCAGACGATCTTGTCACGTGGTCTTGAGAGGTGACTGGTCACGTGATGACAGGGTGACCTTTGCTGGGCACTTCTGGCGTCAGGTGTTGCACCAGGCCAAGACCAACATTGTAACGAAAAGGACATCGTGATGACAGGGCGACCTCTGCTGGGCACTTCTGGTGTCAGGTGTCGCACCAGGCCAAGATCAACATTGTAACGAAAAGGACATCACAACATAGAGACGCCACAGCTGAGACTGACGTCGATATTTACTACATATAGCACCACATAGCAAGTCAATGGTACTTCCATAGCTCCATAGATTTAATATCCAGGACACCGACGTTAGGTCTAATGGCACAATACATATTGTCTGTGTTATCATCCAAGTTGTTGCGCAGCAGCTGCATGAAGGGCCGTTCAGCAACAGCCACAGGGTAGACTGCTAGATAGGTAGAGCACAGGCACTTTCAATGACATTGTTTAATCAGCTAGACATGCCACCGTCTCAACTGGCCCCTGTAGTGATGGTGAAGCTCCTTTTTTTCAAATTGTCCCTTCAAATTCCGCTTCTCAAATTCAAGTGTCTCAATTCAGCTCCCAGACAATTACTGAATTAAGTATATGTATTTGTAAGATCTAAAGCTAAAATTATGAGATTGTTTCAGTTTTGAAATGTTTGCCAGGTTAATAGCAAATTGAGTTTATTTGGATGGCAAGGTTGTGATGACACTGAGATCATTAAAAAACTATTGGGTATGTAGCAAAAATCGCTTATTTGGCCATCTTTTTTGGTTGAATAGTCTCTTTTTAACTTCATTCGGTGTTATCGTATGTAATTAGGAACTTTGGTAATCAGCACTGAGGAGCTAAAACAAAGTGTTCCACCCCAAAACATGAACCAAAACAGTGGCAGGGGCTCCATGGGGTGTTACAGGCATGCAAGTTAACAGTCTCCTCAGCTGTGGGCGACAAAGCTATTCCAGAAAATGTGGAAATATCACAGGACCAAGTGCATGTATTAGGCGACTATTGTGATGAATAACCTGTACAACTTCTCTTAGATGTTACGTGGCAAGAATCACTCTCGCCAGCCTCATATGGACAACTTATAAGTGACTTTAGGGAAGCAACTAAATATTTGAGCAAATGATACAATTTATTGTCATATAGGAAATTTTAACCACTTTGATGATAATCTTGCCTGGTTTGTTGAACATCTCTTTGGCAAAGATTAGTGGAGATATGAGTTTGATACAGATGGCAGAATTTGGGTACTTTTGAAATCCTGGATGAAAGTAACATACTATTGTACTAGAGGGTTATCAACACTTGTGTGCATAAGATTAACCTCTTTTGCTCCAACAAGAAACTGGAGAGTAAGAAAACATGACTTGGACTAGAATGAAGTGCATGCTAACTGACCGAGATAGAGGCATGCCTTTTTGGTGGGATGCTTTCAGCTAAATTCGTGTTATTTGGTGTTCATGGATATCAGGAACTTAGACGAGCTACCCGGTCGCTTCGGACATTTCATGAACAGCATCCCTAGTTTCATAAGTGTGTGCAGTTAAGCTAGTTATCTGTCTTCTTTCACCAGTGTGATCTTGATGTGAAAATGAATTAATAAGTGTAAAGTATTTATAGCTTTTTATAGCTAAGTCATGGACTCACTCGTTACTTTAATTCAATGAATGTTTTGTCTGTTACAGTGACCCGGCCATGAAACATTTTCTTCTTCATCTGGATGAAACTAATGCATTGGGGAAAAAGTTTGTGATTCAAGACCTTGACGACACACATCTATTTATTTCCGCAGACATCATAGAAACTCTTCAGAATAGAATCGATGATTTAATGGACAAGTTGTCCTTTCCTGTGACTAAGACAGATTGAGGCTCTTATTGACCATGGAACCTGTTTTTGTCCACGATGATGACGCTGAGTGGGTTGATGAAGGCAGCGATTACCCAGGCAACAGTAAAGAGTGGGAGAAGATGCGAAATGTTTGTACAACTGAAGGATATAAGGAGGGTATTGCTGCAGGGGAACAGGCTAAACTGCAGGAGGCATTTAATATGGGTTACAAGAAAGGCGTGTATGCAACGGTGAACATTGCTAGAATGAGAGGACTGTTGAATGCAATCTTGTTCAGTGTACGGACTGGGATTTTGAAACCAGCAGGGAAGGATTTGGACAGATGGATGAAGGACAGATGGATGAAGGAAGTGGATGAAGTAATAGTGAGCTTAAAGCAGGCAGAGGCTATGGTTGTCAAGGACAACAACATGGAAAGTGTTGACTTGTTGGCAATACACAAGTCATGCGTCAGGTTATTGAATGAAATGGATGTAGAGGTGCCCCATGATGTTATTGGTGCATTCCTACTATAATGAGTGGGTGCTAAGTTTGATGTAAAATTTCCCAATTGTATGTTGACAAGCAACAAAACTTGTTGATAGCACTAGTTATTCCAGTCCTTGTATAGTGGAAAAACAAATCAGTGGCTATATTCGGTGATATTGTATGTGAATCCGAAAAAAAATTATGCCCAGCGCATTTAAACTCACATGCTGTAGCTACTCATCATTTTGACATCTGGTCAGAGATGATGACCTCCTCAAAAGGCTGAGACCAGTTCTCCACGCTCTGTACTTATCAATCCGTTAGCTGCAATCACAACAATCCATACATCAATATCATGTGTTTGATCGCCAACAGGGTGTGCGATAATTGGATTTAGAAGTGTGGCCTTTTTAAATCTGGTTTTAGAATTTTGAGTTGTACCTGTCCAGCCATTAGATTCTGGGGTTCCTGTACTGAAACTCATGACTCTGCCCCCCATACACTTCGCAGAGGATTGTAAAATATAAAGTATGTTGCCACACAAGCCTTTTGTTTGATAGAGTTACCATTGCCCCAATAGTCATGATGCTTTAGAGTAAGTTTGCCCCACGAGATGTCCAAGCAAAACCACCAGTTGTTAGTAACCAAGGATTTTGTCTCTAGTTCTGGGCCCAGGTCTTATCTTCTAACTGACCTTGCAATTATTTTTTACATTTTCTATTCTACTTTCATGCAAACTCAAGATAAGTTGTTCAATGTCTGTTTTCTCTGCTCGAGTATGTTATGGTTTGTGCTGACAAGTTTCTAGTACCAGTTTGCAGTTGATGACCCCTGATTTGAGTTTCAGACTCGAGTAAAAACTCAAAATTTCGAGTTCAGCCTCATATTTATAGTGTTGATACTGGGGTCATCAGGTGCAAGCCAAGATTATACAGTCACCTGTGTAAATCATAGTGTACTTGAGCACTGAACAATAGACAAGTATTGTAAATTTGCACATAAGTAAAATCTCAAGTATAATTTAGAGTTAATTTCAAGTACAAAGATTAGACCCCTGGTGATTGATATTTTAATGTAGCCGATAGTACTTGTTGTTTGAAGAGAATATCATTTATATCCACATTTGGTCCTTAAAAATATTGTTCCCCTCACCCGACCCTCACTACTCTGATATCGGTTTGTAGGTCAATAACATTGATTTTTCCACTTTTCATTGTCTGGGGGCACTCAATTTTGTTACAGATATGTTGTGTTTTTTCAATTGACTAATTGTCAATTTACCAATAAAGTATTTTGAATCCCACGCCTATTGTTCGGTGACCACTGTGTTCTTTACAGTTACTGTTTATTAGGGTGATGTTAGCACTTTTTATTCCTTTACTTTCCCATTTGTTGTGAAAAATGTCTTATTAATTGAATAAGTATCCTCACTCCGTGAATTACAGCTACTAAGTACAGCCTGTAACAGTTCTTAGTATGTGGGCCGTAGCACCGAGATAGTTCTCAGTACGATATCAAAAATGGGAAAGAGAGTGGGAACCGAGTCAGCATTGTAGAATATGAGTAAGAATCCGTCCAACGGTGTCTCATTCAAGTCATGTTGTTGGCAAAAGGTGCCGGTTTCTTCAAGTAACATCTTGTTTTCCAGTTATTTAAGGTTGTAGTGTTTCGAAACTGAAGTGAAGTTATTCACTACATCTCCATTTACTGTTTTCTGTACCATCGATTTTCGTGAGTCACTGTATACAAAAAGCCACCACTATGGCTCTTGTGGAAACAAGATTCAAAAGAGTTCCCATAGTGTTACCAAAGGAGTTATCTGAACACAAGCAATAAAATTTGCTCGCGGTTGACAACTGGCTTCACCAGATTGTCACTTGGGAGTAAGTGTGGCAAAAACATAGTTGTTGATGCAAGATAATTCCAAGCCAATAGATGGTGTTGCAGTGCCTGGTGGTCGATTTCTTTGGTCTTTCAAAAAATGAATGGATCACCAATAAAATCCCAGGTCATTCTGATGAAGCCAATTGTCCACACAACAGGTAAGTCCCAATGTGCTTGTTCAGATACGACCCTCTTCATAATGGATATTTAAAAGGCTGATGAACATTTGTGGACATTATAGTGAATTTTTATTGATAACAATAATCAATGTACTTTATGGCGTGACGGTTTTATTTTTGTTGTATACCTACCAAGAAACAGCCATACACATTTATCATGACCTATAATTGTGCTCTCTGAATTCGTGACCACAAGTGCAATCTAATGTTCACATTATAACAAAATAAAGCATAAACATGTGCAATAGTTTATTGCAAATTCACCATAATAATTTCACAATGCAATGTATACACCAGACATATAAACTATGTCGAGAATATCCCAAGTGACACTAATAGCAATTTCCACATTCCAACACCAAATTGTAAACGAAACAGTTTCAAAATATGTACAGTTTTAAAGTTTACGGTGATATATGCAACACTATACTTACAATATACAAAATAATGTCTATATGTTTAAAGACATTCTTTGTACCAAAAGTCTCACTGAATGGTTTGTCTAAGTAAATTATAAGAAACCTTGGGCATCTTCACAGTAAATGTACCTTCACACAGCTGTGATATCTGCCAGTAAAATTTTAACACGCACAAAACTTATAACATTTGCAAGTAATCTTTGCTTCTACATTATATACATATCTAGCCAGCGCCTACTGTATTTTTCTTTAGAGCCTGTAATTCACAAGATCTGGCTTATGTGAACCATGCCACCCTCCAAAACAGGCAGTGCAGTGAAAGTTGGAACACGATTTGCACAGCTCCAATCGGGTATTCCACACTGTCCCATGAACAAACGAGTGTAAATACTAAAACAGCACTAGGGTTTACAAAAGTTAAAAATTAGAGCACAGTATTCACGTTTTTAACGAACCGCTTTTAACATAGGATAATAGTTGCAAAGCTACTGAAACCGAAATTTTTAAAATGAGCATTTAAAATATAATCAAGATTGTTTACATCACCAAGCAATGCTATGTGAAAAAAATTTAACAAGACTGGTCGTTCAAATACAAAAATATAATCGAAATGGGGCAGAAACGGAACATCAGATCACTTGAGGATAGTTTGTTTAAGCTAGGAGCCGATGTATTTGTAATCCTTCGGATAGATTTAAATGAGCTAAAATCATTGACAGTCTCAGACTCAAACTTGAACAACCAAACGATTGCAAACACTGCTTCCAAAATCTATCACTCGTCCCTCTGTATTATCACATGCACGGCCAACATAACAAAATATATCTCAACTAGCAAGCACTGTTTAGAGTTCTGATAACATAGCAAGTCTTTAGCTAGGCTGATAAACATTACAAATACCAATATTTGTTCACAAGACAGAAGATGAAATACATCAATAAAAACTTGGCAACATTCTTTAAATTGAAATATAATTTTACTCAATTGTATCAGACACAAAACAGTAGTATCCACACCATGCTCTGTACATAACTGTAACAATATTACTATGGCTGTACAACAAAATAGCTTCCCAAACAACAGCAACAGACCCTGCAAAGTTGCACGGACAAGACCAACCGTGTAATGTCATTGAAAATAGACTGTTATTCAAAATACTATCATACACTTGTAATACTGTTACATATGAAAATCAGTAGTGGACAAGCAATGCAAATCACTTATTCTCATTTCTGCATTCAGTTAATTATTGGCCGCATGCTAGATGTTTATCGTCATTCTGACAATAACTGCTGTAGCAAACTATTCCGCTGATCAGCTGGTTTTATGTCTTCAATTGGAGTCTGAAACAACAGAAAACATTTAAGTTAAAAAATGTATTCCCAATTGCTCTGCATTCAGTCGGAACTTTGAGCTATAGCGATACTTTATGAGCGACATGAAATAGCAATTTAACTTGACAAATACACCAGGTAGCGCCAGTGCTCATGAGTGAGCCTAAGAAAGGATTCAGCAGTGCGCTCAATCATCAGTAGCACCAAAACAGTCCCGACTCCTAAAAGATCACTAAAACCAAAACTTCCATCCTATTTTATGAAATAGATTTCGATTGGACACATAACTGAACTTGATCTGTCTTTGCTGTGGCGGAGTTGTATTAAGGACACCAGCAGAGTCCAAGAAGTGAACACAAACCATGACACAGCTGATACCATAGGACCAGGATCTAATCTCTGAATTTGGCTCACACACTCGAAACTGCACGATTCGAATACAAAATTTTAAGTTCATTGAAGAGTACCATGCAATTGGTTAATCTTGAATTGAGTTTCAAGTATAGAGATTAGAACTCATTCTTAGTGACCCGGTTTTAACACCTCACACATCACAATGCTTACCCTGGGTCCAACCTGCACTACGTTGACCGAGGTGGGTATATCCACTTTGGCAGGAACCCTGCCCTTCTTGACCACCTGGGACTCTTCCTTACCCCTCCCCTGGGGCGACCTCAGTTGAGAGCGGAATAGGTTGCTTGCAGGGGACACCTCCTTTGTATCAGCTATGATGAAAACAGACAGAAGTGGCAAATGTTGAGTGGAACTGAAGTACAGCTAATAACAACATCCATTAATTTGACTTTTCACAGTTTTCATTCTTTATCACTCTTCATTAATTATCGCAGTTTTTATTATTAGAAAGTAGAAATTCAACCTCCATAAACTCAATTAAACGCTTAGTACATTTCACTTACGAGGAGCATAGTATGAAGAGTTCGATCCTTGTTCAGACTTAATGCAGTCTAAAAAATTCTTGCACAACAAATGACCATGCCTATGTTATGATGCCCAACCAAAAATCGCTAATGAGGCACTTTAAGATGCAAATCAGTTATGACCACACCCACAACATAAGTTGATGAAGCTGTTTGCAGTCAATACTTACCATGTGATAGATTGTGCAGCTGCTGATACCTCATGCGAGCCTCCTCCCTCTGTTGATGAATGACATCTGTAGACAAAGACGATATTCTATTGGGTGAACTGCTAGGTATATTGTAACCCGATGACTGGGGTTGTTGCTGCTGCTGCTGATGTTGCTGCTGCTGCTGATGCTGCTGTTGTTGTTGCTGCTGTTGTTGTTGCTGTTGCTGTTGTTGCAGCTCTTGCTCTTTTGTTAGCTCATCAACTGTAAGGACAGATATTTACCATAAAATAGACCCCTTTAAAATTCTGCGCTTATCCGTGAACATACAACCACGAGTTAAATATAATAGGAAACATTCGAGGGAGGCAGTCACTCAAAACCCATCAACTAGAATTCAACAAAATAACGCGGGTACTTACTCTGGGCAAGAAGGTCGTCAGGTATTTCAGCATCCAGTACTGACATAGCGCTGGTGACAGGTGTGGGCTGAGCCCTGGCACTCACTACTGAGCGCAGCTCATTCTTTACATACTGTGAGGTGGAACCAGCCGTGCTCATCATGTTGGCACTAGATGAGAGTGACATGCTGTGGAGAAACATAAGTTAGTGAGCAATGTGTGAGCAATGTGTGCTTTTTAACAGTCGACAAGGAGGAAAGCAACACCAAACAATCCTATTTTGCACGCTTCTCATTAACTCAGCTAGTGCTTATAGATTTTGAGATTAAATCGAAATGCCTACGATGAACACTTCGGCACTCATTTTGTTATTTAAAATATGATCCTAATGACAACAACAACTTAGGTTGAAGGTCGACACTTACCAATACTCATCTCTAATTTCCATATAACAAAATACAAACAATTCGTGTAAGAATCATTTTCAAATGACAAAGTGCTCAAATCAACCCATTAGGAAGTTAATTATTAAAAGTTTTCACAAAAAACATAATCACAATCGACATTACTCAACATTACAAAATGATGCAAATGAATTAATATTTTCATGGAACACACAGAGACTAAGTCCGAAGGAAAGATTATTTCATTGACTTTGAACAAAATGAATAGTTGAAAATTTGTTACGCATTACTAGTGGGTCAGCATACAAGACCACTGCATTAGATTAATTCGGTGCTTTGATAGACTGTAATGAGGACCTAAGTGGCAACATCCGAGACTTACCCATCACTCATTCCATAGAAGTTTATGTCCTGGTCAAAATTGCCACCGGTATTAAAAGAGGACGTAGGGAGGCTAACTGAAGAGCCGTAAGGCGATGTCCTTGAACTGGGTTGTTGATTAGGTGAGACCATCAGGGGGTCTTGGGCTACACCACCAAATGGGCTCTGGGGACCCCTAGGGCTGGACCCACGACCTGAAAGTGAAGCAAAGAATGAAATGAGAACATATGCAGAATAAGCTCAATATAGCCTGTAACTTGCTTTATGCAATTCGTTGATTTGCTAGCAATTCCGCCGAAATGACTGGAAAATGCTAAGAATGTACTACTATAACGTAAGTCCAGATGAGCAATATACTCTATGTTAAAAAAATAGCAACATCCACAGACCACGGGTAATTACTGTTTCTTACAAGTTAAACTAACAGGAAACTGAACCAGTCCAGTAAAACTGGATTCCCAGGTTATCAGTTATTTTTACAACTTGGTTTAACTAAATAAACGCCATGTTTTTCATCTCGACAAAATCCCAGTGCTGGTATGATCACGTTACACATCACCAGGAGGTCCCATGGGCAGCGCAGCAATGAAAAAGTGGGGGGCTAAAGCCCCCTCAGCCCCCCTGTGGTGCACCGCCTATAGACCTTGTGCGGCGTAGCACTGAAAGAAGTGGGGGGCTATAGACCCCAACCTCCTATGGTGCGCCGCCAATGGGTCCACTGTATAACATTTCATTTCGATGCATAACATTTTCACATTCTCGAAGTAAAATTAGTCATCTTTATACAGAATTACAGACTGAAGAGTAAGTACACGAAAATATTTCAAAATCATTCAACAAGGCCATCACTTAGTCTCACCAGCAGTACTGATGGCTGGCATTGCAGCCTGTCGCTGCATCATTTGCTGACGTATCTGTTGGCGACGTTGCTGCAGCTGCTGCTGCTGTTGTTGCTGCTGCTGCTGCTGAATCTGCTGCTGTTTGTTGAACATATGCATACCAGCATCAGACTGGCTGTTGAACATACTGCCCTGTGGCGTCATCATGGTGTGTTGGGGGCGCTGTGGGGGCATGCTACCCAGGAAAGATGGAGACTGGAATACAGCAAAGAGTCATGTGGTGAACAGGAGTAGAACTTTGTGTTTCCTGGTAAGCACTAAAAACGTTCATCTCCAGGGGCTATGACCACCAAGTTTTACATGAAACTACAGTAAAAAAGCCCAACACACCAGATTAAATTCGAAAGTGAACATGAAGCTCACCATAGAATTGCTCAGTTTTCAAGTCCAATCTCAAGTTACTTTTGGAAGTTTTTAACACAATTATGCTATCCTTGGAGCCCAATTCTATTGATTACGGCCCTTAAACAAGATACAAGCTGCATTTTTGGAACACTTAAGTGACCATCATATCACGCACACTTAAGTTATTATTATAAGTCAGAACAACAATTGGAATGGTTCAGATACGAGCTTTAGGGGGGTGTTTGCGGTGATTACAGGTTTGCGATTTGCAAGAGCTATGTTCCACTGACCTGGCCTGGCACACTCTGTTGCTGCTGCATCATAGCCTGGGTGGGTCTGGCCTGAGGCTGCGGCCACTGCTGTTGTTGGCCAGGGAAGGAGGAGGGATTGGACGGCTGCTTCAGCACACCCATAGATGACTGACTACTACTGGTCATGGCACTCTGATTGAACATGCTAGCCGAACGCTGTAAACAAAAAGACCATTTATCAGTTTCATAACCCACTAGCAGTAACAGGGTCGGTAACGTAATGATTCTGCAGCATCCAAGTTTGGATGGAAAATGGGGGAAATTTTTGCCCAGCTCAACTAGGTTGTACAACTTTTTAGTATGCAATGATTACACGGTACAATCAAATATCAAAAAACAATTGGTAAAATCAAAAGCATTTGTAGCAAAGTGGCTATGGCAAAAAAGAAATTTCAGAAATTATATAATAGAAGTTACTTTCGTTAAAAATTGAAGTCTTTACCATAGATTGAATGAAGCAAATGCAATTTAACTGATCAACAGCACACCTTAACCCAAAACTGAACAAGATCAACAAATTATACTATACAGTGCAGAAACACGACTTATAATATATTATAGTAATTAATTCAAAGTTTCAGTAAATGTCAATTCCACTCCAGGATTACAAAACTGAAGGTTTTCAAGTCACATGTTCCCATTGTCTTTATCGAAAGAAACCAGGAGAGTCAATCTCTATCACACTTACCGGTATCGTTACATTTGGAACTGTACCACTGTTCATGAGATCTGCAAAGCTCTCAGCAAAACTACCATTTCCTTGAAGGGAGGGGTCCATATCCAAGCCACTACCCTGCAAATGCAACAGCAGCCATGACAAACCCATACATATCTCCACAATTATGCTCCCTGGTCATCATCCAACTATATCTGCAATGCACATGAGTAGTCATGACCAGTCACAACTATAACTGCTCTGCATATGAAAAGTCATGACAAGTCACAACTATAACTGCACTGCATATGAAGTCATGACAAGTCACTTTTTCTCAACATATGTTGTCAATCATATGTTGACAAAGGACGTTATTACACCCGAAAATTTCAGTTGATCCATTCTTGTTGTTTTATTTACCTATTTACGTGAAACAATAGTATCCTTGGGAGGATCTGGATCGACTTATTTAGTTTCAGATTTATTTTCTACATTATTTGTCAATCATACAAACGGAGACTTTGGTCAGCTTTCATTGCGCTTTTGTATCGCAATAAAAATAATACACTCCCAAATTGCACTATATGCAACCAATGCACAAGCAGATGTGAAGAAACTATTTGAATATTGTCAGGGTGAAAACACCTTTCCATTATTTCTCTTTCCCAACTTGGTCATCCAACAAGTTTAACATCACGACACTAAACATCACTTAACAAATGCTGGTTATTTTTCCTTCTCAATGTTTTGTCTTGTAAATCTATCATTTGTCCAGAAGATCAACAATAAGCAACTGGACATTCACCAGGCACCAGGACTTGAAATCAAACTCAAAATAACTTTCAACATGTGCTTACACTATGGTTACTTAACATTGCATTCAAGCAGCAAGGAAAATTTCCAGTTTGAGTTTGGAGATTATACCCCAGGGCCATGTGACTCGAATAAAGAAAGAGTCCCTACTTTATCATTAGAAAAGAGCTAAAGAAAGCAGCCAGGCAGCAAGGGAATGTTGAAGAGATCAAAGTCACATGTGTCCTGAATACTCGTAAGTGAATCTCAAGTGCCTTACTATCAGTCTCTACTTCAACTTACCTGTTGCATGAAGCCACCAGCCTGCTGATACTGCTGCTGTAGTAGTGTGCGCTTACGCAGCTCTGTCAGGCGTTTCTGCTCCATCAGTCTCTGTCTTTGCTGTTGCTGCTGCTGTTGCTGCTGCTGTTGCTGTTGCTGCTGTTGTTGCTGCTGCTGCTGCATCAGAGACTGGCGGGCGTGGGGCGACATGGAGGGTCCACTACTACCATGGTAACCAGGGAACTGGCTAGATAAACCTGTAACAGACAACAGGAATACTAGTAGAAATTTGCAATAACACGAGAGACTTTGTCAAAAAATGGTATACAGAAGGCGCTACCCCAAAGCCATAGAGGCAGAAGTTTTCTGCAGACAAGCCCAGGGCATATGTTCAGAAAATGACATCTTCAAATCCAAAAGTTAAATAATACAGTGGACATCGTTTCAATGGACTTTTTTGCCCAATAATATGCTGTGACAAGAGTCTGATGTTTGCAATTCAAAAGGTTTCGGAGTTCGTTGCAAGTGAATCTGGGCAAAGTTAAGAAAATGCATTTTTTCAAATCCTCGTTTTAGACGTTTTGTCAAAAAAATATTCCTTTCATAAGAACTCGGGGTATCTTAGCAGATGGGCTTCCCTGTAGAAAACAGGTATGATTTCTGGATACACAGGTTGCGATTTCTTTCAACAGAAAAACTAATACAGTGTTTGTAGAGAGTTCTCTATAACGAAAAATGTCAATCAATTATGAAGAATAACAACTTGAATGTTTTCCCCTCGATGCACTCTTTGTTCTTTCTTCTCTAGCACTGACAGCTCATGTCACACAGTGAAGTGACAATGATGAATGAAAATATAAAACCTTCAACACTGCACATCACCATTGGCCACAACACCATCTACAAGTGCTGTTACTTTTGTTTACTATTTCAAACACACTTGACTAATTTACTGTACCAATGGACTCACCAGGCATGCGTATCTGTGCCTGATGTGGTTGCTGCTGTGAGAACTGAGGTGACTGACTGAACCTGGGCTGAGCCTGTGGTGGTGGAGGCTGCAGAGGGGGTCCAGCAGCTGCCATGTCCATACTGACAGGTGGTATAATGCTTGTCTGGCGCATGCGTCCCAATGACATGTTATCACTGCTGGCAGTGGTAGTGGCACCAATTGGCATTGAGCCCAGGCTATCCATGGGCTGAGAATACTGGTTGGTGGCTCGATCAGCCTCACCCATCAGCTGTCGTTGGATGGCGTCGATGGCCATTTGCTCATTGGGATCTGATGTGTGTGTGTTGCCACCAATGCCCAACAAATTGTCAATCTCAGAGACATCAGACGTCTCAAATACTTGTTGAATTTGTGCCAGCAACTGCGTATCATCCAGATTGCTACTAGCAAAGTCCTGACTCGAGTAATCCAGAGCACTGCTATTATTATTGTTGTTGTTGATGTTATTTCCCATCATATTTACCCCACCAACACCACCAATATCCATGGGCTGGGGCAACATCTGCTGCATGCTCCCAGGTTGACCTGGATTGGTACCAATCTGTCCTGGCTGTCCGTTGGTATTGCCAGGAAACGGCGTATTAGGATTTGTACGTGGATTGGCCCTCGGGTTGGCCGTACGGGATGGCTGCTGCAGATCATTTTGCAATGTGTCCGGCAATCCATTTTGGACTGGGTTGAAATCAACGACATTTGACGGAGTTGGCAACTTGGGCATCCCCGCAGGGTTCGGACCGCCCCCTATTGGGGCACTCTGCACAGTCATTCGCTTCTTGGTGAGCAACTCAGCCAGCAAAACGCTGGATTTCTGGTTGCAGCCAGACGAAGTTGTGGGCTCGGTGTCCATGTTCTCTGTACTATCCACAAGGTCAGTGTTGGACATTTTACGTTTGACGCTGCTACGCATCTCATGCTGCAGTGTCTGCTTCTCCCACAGGTTTGTTAGCAATGAGTCAAGGTCACGGTCTTGCAGGGGCAAGCTGTTACTGCTGCTGCTGTTGCCACAAGCCGGCGTGGACAACAAATCATTGATGAACGAGTCGTTGGAATTGGAGTACGGATTCTGTGTACTGTCTACATGACCCACATTGGTCGTCTGTTCTGATTTAACATGAGACAGCTGTTGCTGGTCTCCCATGTGTTGGCTAGTCACTTCCTGTTGAATACAAACCACATATTGAAAGGTGATTGCATCCACATTTCAACTTGCTCTAGTCACTGGTTTAAAACATTCTCAACACAAGTGAAAGCTGTGCAACTTGCTGCACTAGGAATATTTTTAAAGCTTAACACATTAAGTACTTAGAAGTTCTAATTATCGCTAATTATCTAGAGACTAGAGAAGGACATTCACTTTCAACTACACTGATTGCGTAACTTGTTTTTCAACAGATCAGTCCTAGCTGCAACATAAGTGTTTACGGCTTGAATAATAAAGAGAAACACTTTGTAAAATGTTTCTCATTATTCGCCAGAAACTAACATTAAAACACAGAGGCATTCCTCTGGAGATTTCTGTTATATAGCAAATAATCCAACAATTAACATTATGTAAAGCTGCATTTTTGCACCAGTCTTAATTTCACGTTCTTGTATGTTACTGTTGCCATCATGAATGAAAGCGTCAATTTCTAGCATGAGTGGTCAGCCAGTTAACTGTGCTGTGAAAGCAACATTTCCTGGTACACAATCAAGTATCACTGAATCCATTTTACTATCAAAAACAACCATGACAAATAATTGGGTATAAAATTCAACTTAAGTAATCACAGTCTGAAAATAAAACATTTATCGGCTATCGAGTAATTTGTACTAACTGTTGCTCTGTAACACAAACACAGTAAGGACACACAGTACTAACCAACCTCAATACCATGTTCATGAGGTACATGGCAACATCTTGTAAAAAAACTGATTTTCTTAAACTTTTGCATTTTACAGCAAAAAGAATTCACAAAGGTGACGAGCAGCATTCATTGAAATAACTTGTCCCTTTCAGGAGATAGTTGAGGGTGTGAAGAATTTGGGCTGCATTGGAAAAGGCAAGTTGCGCCCTCTATTGCAATAGACACTTACCGCTGACTGGTCTTCCTCTGTTAACAATTTCTGCATGATGTTACACTTGTCTTTCTTTTCCACTTGCTCATTTGTGTCGTTGAGTAGCCGCTACAAACGACAGTAAATAAAAACATTACAATCCCATGATTGTCAAAAGCTTATTGTTACCTGCAGTCCACACCAAAATTAGTATTCAACTGAAACTCTATGACCTGGTATGCAAATCAAAGAAAATAACTTAATTCCTTTCTTTCATATCCTTTGTGCAATGGACCCAACCACAAGACCGTGCACATCTGAAGCATCACAAAAGACACCAGACCACCTGCACTTGTTTTTTCATATCTGTATAGATAAGTCTGAAACCATAATTGTGTCAAAAAATGTATATGTGGGCCAGTATACCTAATTCCCCTACCACACTGGTATTAATAACAGACCTTTAGAAGCATATTGTCAGCTTTCTTTGGTTCCGCCTCATTGCCCTTGTTGACCTCTCCAGGTTTAACCCCTGGATCAGTAAGGTCATCCTCCTCACTGAGCAGTGACTTAAGAACACTGCCACTCTTGCCCTTACTACTGGTGGGTGACATGCTCTCCTTAGTGTTGCTATCAGGGTCCACCTGTAACAAGCACCCACACCTAGGTGTAACAACTTCAGAAAGATAACGGTATACAACAGACACAATACATGGTCACCGTCGACATTTTGATTTTAATCACATAACTATTAGCATAAGGACTCCATGTCATAGAGAAAACGATAATTAATAAACAAAAAGTACTTAATGATCTACCATATACATGTATTTGTAACATACCAACACTGACAGACACATGTCCATAACATACTTTCCCTTTCACCCTCCAAGCACACAACATAATTATTTGTATTATTAACTCTGACATAGTTTTGTAATGCTAACTTAGATATTAAAATTGAAACCTCCACATAAACATTTTAGCATTTGCCATGGCTAAGGACTAATGTTGTTCAGAGTGAATACAAATTCTTTTAACCATCGTATTTTATATAAAAGTACTATCTGAAAATGCAACAAAGGAAAATATCAGGGTCACTTGCACAGTGCCACTTAGACTATACTTTCAGAGAGGTACTCAAACTTTACTATTGTCAGAAGTATAACAAGGGTCCTTCCGATAGAAATCCATGCATTCTGGTGAAGTGCTTTCTGCAATCAATCTATTCAAATGTCGAAAAAGGTACTTTATGCATTGCCTAGTGAATATCAGGTCCCCCATTACAAAAGAGTTAAAAATGAGGTACACCTGCAATAGCTAACACTTCCCTACATTTATTTTCACACAAAAATGTGTTTCCATGCACTTATCACTGAATCCCAACCTAAATATTTGTAAACATGGTTTACATTAACAAAATTCCCTTTTCATTATACCTGAGGCTGATCCTGNCCTTCCCCCCCTCCCATACAGATTTTGCTGGAACAGCCCTCACACAAAAATGTGTTTCCATGCACTTATCACTGAATCCCAACCTAAATATTTGTAAACATGGTTTACATTAACAAAATTCCCTTTTCATTATACCTGAGGCTGATCCTGCCCAGGGCCTGGCTGAGGCGACACTTGGCTTCTCCTGGAGCTATCTGGCAATTCGGCTGGGTCGTCATCTGCATCGCCAGAGAGCAGACGTCGCAGCTGATTCTGAGGCTTGACTCCATCCTTGGATGCCTGGCGTATACACATCTGCCTCAGCTTGTCCTGAGGATTGTTGGGAAGGCCGGCCCGCATCTCCATGTTGCGCAGAGCATCCATAGGTGTGGTGGCACCTGGACTGGCATTGGAACCAGTGAAACCACTATTCGGTGTACGAGACATCCCTGTAACAGCATATGTTCTAGTTTTAAGAGCATATGCTTCAAATGGAACTTTACAATGATTTTTTGAAGCATTAAAATAGTTTTCATCAAACAATTTCACAAAGACCTAGAAGAACTCGTTGAGCGCAAACTTACATACCGTATTTGCCGTAATAACCGCCCATGCCTATATAAGCGCCCCCCAGACTTTGCTAAAATAAGCGCCCAGTCCATGAACATGTACGTGCGAAAAATACCTTACCTACAGTCCTAAAATTCTATAGTAACGTCTTCAATTTATCAATAATATCCGAGAGTCCTGAAAAAAGTCATTGTGTGCAGAATTTGTAGACCACGAGCCTCGCCATTATGTCGGTATTTAGCCGTGACTATACACTTCAAACTTCCTCCATGCCTCAAAACGAACACAAAAGTTCTGCTGATATTGCGGGGACCAATGGTCTGGCCTTTCAGAGCAGACGTAGTGTACTTGTCTATGGGATTGCCTTGTAGATATTTCCCGCTTTCAACAGGAATCCAAATTTCTTTGTAGGCCTACACATGAAAACCGTGAATCAAAGACTAATAAAAAGCTTGGCCAGTGTTAAAAGCACATGGCTACGTACATGAACCTGTCATCAGACATTAGTCAGGAACTATCCATTCATGAAACGGGAAGCATAGCATCGGCAAGAAATGAGTATTGGCTCTAATTTCCGACAGTTTCTAATACTATAAAAATGTTTGTGTTATTTTTAAGATGAATTGTTGGCTTAACCATAATTGGTGTTTTTAAGCCAAATATCCAATAAAATGACCACTGACAGTGAATGCTTACACACCCTTACACCGAAAAATTACTGTCAGATAGTCACGTACGCCGCATCCAGCCATACGGCGACTAATATGGTCTTACCGTGACAAATGTCGAACGTTTTTAGCACATGAGACCGGCAAGTGCTGAATGAAACACACTCTGGTTTAGGCCTACTGCTTGTGCAAATTTCTTTAGATACAATGCACATCTAGCTCGTTAGATTGCGTAGCTCTGGCCAAAAGATGGTATCTGCTCTGGCAAATGAACTCTGGTGACACGCACGCGCTTGCTTACTCACAGACAACTTCAAAACAAACGTCACGTGAGAACAACATGTGAGTTCGTCCAGACATTTTTCTCATGTTGCCGATCATTCATGTAGATGTTACGATGTACTAACACAGATTAGTACTTAAACCTGCCGTGATACGGACTCCATGGGAACTTATAAATCTTAGGGATGTACTTGGAAAACTTTTGGAGATTTCAGGTAATATGCTCGAGTCGAAACTGTATTTTTATTCAAGTATTCAAGTCTCGACGATTGCGAGGCAGGCAGTCGGCGAGTTTTCGCCCTGGGATTTCAGCACAATTTTCTGTAAAATGATGGTAATTTAGCAGCAAAATTTGATAGCAATGCACCACGATTTTGTAGAAAGTCTTTCATAGATCACAGATACATCACAGAGCGTAAATATGATGAATCTTAGCTTCCGATTTCACCCGTTTCAGAGACGGGGGTTTCAATGGCCTGGGGTTATAATAACAAACTTTTCTAAGCGCCCTGGGCGGTTATTACGGCGAACACGGTAAGGATAACTCCTTATTACGTAAAGCATTACTTGAACAAAATATGATGTACACATGCATTGCCATAGTACACAAGCCTAGCATTTCGATTTTGACTACGATTTACATGGTTAAAATAAAACAAGAGTAAGACACAGTAAACAACACATTGCTTATTAACGGAAAGTGGGAATCAATAAAACTGCACAGTGACCACTTCAAATAGTTTCATAAAACAACAAAAGCCAAATAGTGGCCCCTGTGGTAACAAAAGAGAGCACTTCATGCAACAGAAATGTCCGAGAAAAAAAATGACAAAACACCTACAGAAATAAAAACACATTTTACAATTTCCTTTAAGCAATATGCAATAATGATCTTACATAAACACTTTATTCACTAACCTCCAACACCTGATGTGCTACCACTTGGCCTCCTTGCCATTCCATACACTGCTGCCCTCCCTCCAGAAAATTGGCTAGGGTTTCCATAGCTGGGGCTACGTCCACCAGCAAATCCTGGTGACCTCTGACCTGCGGAGTAGCTTGGACTGCGGGCAGAGTTAGTATACTGTCCCACTGAGTTCTGCCGGCCGAGATAGCCCGGCGACTGTCCGGCCAAGTGACCCTGACTGTGAGTTATATTCACTGATGGCACAGCATTCCAGGCTGGATTGTCCCCGTAAAGGTCCCAGCTATTGGTCGACATGCCCATCATGTCATTCAAACTGAGGTCAGAGGTCGAGTTGAGGTCTAGGCTAGAGACACTAGACACACTGGATGGGCGACGGCCACGCCCATAGCTAGCCATGCGCTGATATCCTGATGGTGGCATATTTCCAGCATTGGCATTGTTAGATTGAATGATTGACTTCATAAGACTTGTCGAGGCCGACCCTTTCAGCTCAACATCAGAATCACATTCTCTGTAAAAGGATACTATCAGTAGTATGCAGTGGTCAAATAGGCAAGTTTTAATACAAGATTGGGTGCTGATTATTTACTCTTTACAGTGCCTAATAAACCTTTCAGCAACACATCAACTCATTACCAATTGTGCTGATCAGCGAGTCAACTAGTGAAGCCTACATTTCAATGACCACATCATTTGACTACAGGACGGCGGATTAACCAAATCCTGAATAACAGCGTTTTTCAAAAAATTTCATTTTTTTGAAGAAATTTCTATTGGTTTAGAATGTGACACTGGGAGATGAAGTTCTAAAAAGCTTGGCAATCAAACAGTTAATATTAGTGACCTCGATAGATACTGAACAATAGCTCAACAATTACTATAAAGCCAAACTTTATTAAGTATAACTTAAGATAAACAGAAAAGTCACAAACTCTCATCTCGTTCATATTCCAAAGAAGTGATCTAAGCACTAAGTAGGAAGTGGAACTGTCGTGACTGTTGTGTACAGTAACTCTTGTGTACACGTACCACACCGACAGATTGTATTGACCTTTACCTCACATAATCCCAAGTCATGGAAGCATGACATTTTGTACTACAAAGTCAACTTTCTGCGTAATGTCTGCTGCACACTAAAGCTTACAGAGGTTTGGTCACCAACTGACAGGGAAGTGTTTAGTAAGTTAGCCAAACTGTCTTTTTCTCAGATTAAGATTAAAGGGAAATGGTTACAGTTTGACATTTCCTCATACCACACACTTTAGATATTTCCTTCACTAAAGTTGTATGCAGAGCAAAATGACATACCTGTCTGATAATTGATCAAGCAACATTACATAACACGTAGAGTGCTTAGTTGGTCACAATAATTTTATTTATGATATAGTTTCACCTGTAAGCATCATGTTCATTATAAACATTCATTGCACTTGCAAACAGACCTTTGCAAGGAAGATTTTAAAACGAACATTTCCCTATAAGGTTGTAAGACCTTAGAATAATGTCCAAATCTGGCTAACTTCATCATACCAAAGAAATGGCTAAACAGATTCATACGAAACTTTCAAATACTATGCTCTGAGCACTGTTTTTGCCATTAGAAATACTGTGTTTAATTTGTTCACTTTTGCACGAGAGGCTGTCAAAAGTAGGACTTTTATGATTATCATAAAAAAATCAGTTGTATAAAACGGAAACAAAAAGATAACTAAGAAATTGGTGCAATCTAGAAATTCTACAAACTTTCTACTTTACACTTTCACGGAGTTAAAATCTTTAGTTAAGTAAATAGTTGGCTAAATACACAAATTTGTCAGTAAGGTCCAACATAACCTTGACAACACAACGAAATGTCAAAAATATGTCAGTTTTGACACTTCACATAAAAAACATGCAGTTTTAACAAAAAATTCAGCTTGGCCAAGTTTGTGTGTGACTGGGCAAGCGCACATCTGGCAACTCTCGTCTTGTCTACAGATTAGCAAACACACTCTGACTTGTGCTGAAGCAACTTGCACAAGTTACCCTAACTCCATGAAGAGGGGTAAGTTGTCACATGTCACGTTTCCTCTGCACAAGTAGCACCCACACTGCTACTAAACATAGTGACAACTCATTTTAGGGTTAACTTGTCCTAGGTTACCTCTAAGTATGACCGGCACTTTGTTTTCTTACCTGACTATTGAGTGGGTAGAGAGGATGTAACCAGACTCACTACCACCACTGTTACACAAGTCACTCTTTGTCTGTACAAACACATAACGATTCTCCTGCAGCTTGAAACGGTAAACCATAGAAATGTTGGATCCACTCTTCAAGACTGAAAACAAAGAATGCATGACAATTAACCACAAGTAATAGATTTAGTGTTGTAATTCTACATTGCTTTTTCACAGCGTATGAACTGAGACTTACTTCGAAACCTAAGACTTGACGAGACTCCATTTAAGACCATGAAAAAACGTGAAGTAACAAGATTTTAATGAAACAGGCCCTAGGACCCATTGTTCATAGAAGTGTAAAAACACCAGTACACCAAGTTTTGTCATCTCCAACTTCATATATTCTGAAAAAAGTAAACAATGTAGGTTAATTAGAAATTGTTATTTCAATTTTCCTGTAACTGTTACGAAGAAAATGCCTTAGATTCACTGTACCACATATGCAATAATTTAAATCCCTGGTAACAACTGCGATGCTAGTGACCTTTACATCCTCAAACAATTTGAGCCCCAAGTGTATCCACAGCTCAACATGCTGTCACTATCCGCTTATTCCCGCTTGTACTCTAGCATTTCCCACAGCCAAGGCGGCTGGGGTCAACCCACAGCCTTGGCAATTAAATATGGGTTTACAGGTAATTTGCCAACAACAGGTGTTTACAGAGTCAATAAGATACAGCGCATCCTTCTCGATTGTGATGAAATTATACCAGTATAAGTCTCTATTTGATGAAAAAAAATCAAGAAAATGCCAGTAGCTATTTGCTCTCTTGTAAACAGTCAACACAGCGCACAGGCTTAGTGCAGAGAAATTCATAACACACGCACACACACCTCTGGACTGCAAAGTGAATTTCAACAATTTTTATTATGATGTGGAGAAATAAAAGTATTCCTACAATTACGCGTTATCACACAAGTGTAATTATGATGCTTTCCACAGCTTTCTGGGTTGATATAAAAGTATTTTTGTAGCAAACATTTTTAAAAAGTCATACCAGTGAATATCACCTTAATGTTTCTATTGTATAGCAGCTTTTAACAACAATAATGAAAATAATAAACAACAATAATGAAAATAAAAACAACAACAACAACAATAGCAAGATATTTACCAGACACACTATTACCATCTCTCTGCTGTACAAACCAACAAAAAACCGCTGTCATAACGCGTTGCTACGACTACTCAGAAAAAGAGCATGTATCTACCTGGACACATACTAACTGTCCTGATTATTAATCTGCAGTGCACAGCCGCAACAATGACAACATTGGAACACCTGCGGCCAGGGCAACAGTCAATATAGCTTTAGACCATTTCAGCATCCATCGAAGGAAGACATAGACACCATGTGTATCCACACACACCTTTCCAGGGATGAACTGTTATTTAAACAGAGTAACTACTGTCACTAAGCAAACAACCTGGGCTTTATCCAGAGGAAGATAAGATACAAACATCCTCAAGTTCAAATACCCAACTGACTACAGCACAAGAAAGTGCAGCCATACTGACAATAACGAGAACAGATCAAATCCAGCACAAGTGATCTCTCCCTTAAAAGGACAATGACACTTTCTTGTGATTTTCTATGAAATTTACTACTAAGGAGTTAATCAGTGTAGTCACTAATTATGACATCCTGTTTGTACATTGTCTCTACCATGAGCGACTACATATTCACTAATAGAGGAAGTTAATGAAAAAAAAGAATGGAAAAAAACCAAAGCGACTCAAATACAAAGCGATGTCCCTGCAATAGGAGCACAAAGTGACTTTGAGTTTACACATTTATACTAGGGCAAAATCTTGCCAATTGCAGACTAAAATACTTGCCAAAAGTGACCTTTTTCATTTTTCAAGGTCTTCTAAGACTCAGTGATGAAAAGGTACCTTTTCATAGTCTAGTTGGCTTGGTAAACGTAGCATAAGGCCATTTCCTGGTAATTTTTCATTATCAACTGATTGAAAATTTTCCCATAATCTCCTGTCATTTGGTAGCTAGGTGAGACACCTATGGGCCACCACTAGAAAATTGTTTTTTCAAAAATAGTGTCGGATGGTAACTAGGGTACAGAACTAGAGTCTAGTAAAGCATAAACTAGTTGTGACCCATGTTTCCATAAACAAACAAAATTTCACTTCTCCTCCACATTGTCTCCTAACTTGGTGACATTAAACTGTAGGTTCATGCCAGCAGCAGCAATGGAAGCATTTCAGAAGTGAAGACTCATTCAGCCAGGAAAATGTGTTGCCCGTCAGGCGGCAATTTTTATAAACAAATCTTTTGTTTCTTCACAACCAGAATTGCTTTTAAAGTGATAATTGGATGTCGAAGCACATTCACTCTCTGCAAGAAATTTAAAGATAAATACAGAATGCCTTCCACGACACGAACGAGTCCTCTAAAGTTAGAAGTTTGGCTACATAACTGATACAGAAAACATCAGCAATTTTTAGGGTAACTCGAACCATCACTTGCAACTATTCACATTACTGGCGTTTCAGATACTGGTTGAAGTGCTACTAAATACATTGGCTTTTTAGCCATAGTATTAGACGGGTAGAACTATCATTACGTCTGCACCAAATTCTAGCTTTTCATTGCTCGTCAGTGTACTATGTATACAACATAGCCTGTCATGTAGACATTATTCATGACTATATTTGCCAACCTTAGCCAAAATATGAAGCCTTCACCTTTTTTACACATCAACTCTAAGCATGAACTACCATGCAGTCTATGACTAATTTTTTGAACGCTTGAGTAACATCGACAAATAATACTTTTAACAATGATTTATAAGAATCTCCAATTTGCTCACTAAACATAAATTTCATAGTAACTGTACAAAAAGTGTAAGGACACCTGAAAGTCTGATTATGACATTAGCATTTCAGGCTCGAAGACATCTCTCTGGCACTGAAAAGTGTTTTCAAGGCTATGCCTCAATAAAACTCATTCACCGAGAATTCTTACGCAACAACCCAAGATTGCAATTACGAGGAAGGGAAATCATGGAACAACAAAAGCAATCAATAACACCAAACTGCATTGTCAGTTAGGGAGACTGTCCACAGCCACTTCCAATGTCACAAACAGCCATGACTCATCAGAGACAAATTTCATGCACCTCAGCTGACTTGTGTCCACTGATAACTCTCATAGTCATGCTCTACTAACCCTACACCTGACTGTCTTACACACACAGTTGTTGTTGCATTAACCTACTGACCTGTCAACAACAACTAGCCGTCACCAGGGTACTGTAGCAGTGTGGAACCATCCTGGTATCACTGAATGACACTTCATTAGACACTGTTAATCAATCAATCAATCAGGTGACCGAGGATTCAACTGACTGTCTTCCACAAACGAGCACTTGCACAAGTACACGCACACTAACACACAAATACACAGTGGCACATATGCAGACACCTCTTTTGATTTAATACATGAACAGCAGAGGGCACTGAGTACATTACATACCTGTGGAAACTACTGAACAACATTTGAATCAATTCTTTGAAATACAAAAGTGGAACTTTTTGCCAAAGAAAACTAAAAAGCCATTTTGCAACAAGCAAAATTTTACCTTCTTTAACTCGAAAATGGACTACCATGATACAGAATATTGTGAGACCGATTTCACCTCCTAAGAAACAAGGAAACCTGTTTTGGTTGTCTTATTTTTGAAATCCTTAATGAAGTCCTCAACAGGAGGCGCTTATCTTTTCAAAATTTCCACAAAAGATGAAACTGTCCAAAAATCAACATTACTGACTTTCCTTACAGGGAACTCATAGGTCATATTTCATGAAGGTCCATCAGAGAACAGTAGAGGGGGCCAAAGTAATCAGATCCGTCCAAAAATCAACACTTGCTGTGCTTTCCTCAATAGGATCACAAGTGCCAAATTTATGAATACACATAAAAGAACATGGTACTGATATTAAAGGCGAAGGCAACCTTTTCTCATGTCATTTTTAGAAAAAACAAAGTTCGTTGATTATCCCAAACATATTTTTCACTTATTTACTGCTTTTCGTAATTTAATTAATTACTCGTTGTCTACTCCGCAAGTGGCGTTTTTGGAGGCAAGAATTCGCGCCAATTTCTTTTCATATAGTCTGACTGTGAGAGCAGTCGAGTCAGTCATTGCTCTACCTCCGTTGTGATAAGTTCGGTCGTCATTTGCTTTTGCTTACGAGTCAGTCAACATGCCACGCTGTTGCTGCGTACTGGGGTGTACTCATTATCGTCTCACGTACAGAGGAAGAACTGTCCCACTTGCCCGAGTGTCCCGCGACACACTCCCACTGGAGGGTGATCTGAGCACCCAAACTGCTTACATCCCGCCGTGCGACTCCCTCGCCACACACCTGGCACCTTCCAAATAGCTCCAATACAAGTCCACAATAAACTTATCAAACTTAGGCTCACCGATCTGTTCATTGGATGACGAACTGTCCTCTTCACTGGGTGTCGAACTGGGCCTGTATTCACTCCCACTACTCAACATCGCTGCAGGGCTGCTTACAGGCTCTGGGCTAGAGACAACAGCACAGGGCGAATCACTGCTAGTTCCCGGAATTGCACGCAATGGGGTACGTTCGGAGGCACGGGTAACAGTAGATGAAGTGCCTCCAGTCACTGTATATAGTGGCCACAGCTCGCGAGGCTTCTCGCTTCAAAAACGCACTTCTCGGGGTTGGCGATGGGGCACTGCCGGGAATCAACAGCAACGGTATGGTACCCTTCTTCAGGCGTTGTTTCGCAGGGACCTTCATCAATTCAGCGTACATAATCTGACGGCAGAAAATGCTTGCCACACACTCGGTAACCCTCCATTACTTTGTACGTTGCGTGAACGGGTAGCGCTGCGTTCTTCACATGAACGAGCTAGCCAAGAACGGCGAAGTGTGTCATCCTTCGGAAAGCGACGCAAGGTACCCAAAGCGCGTGTGAGACGATAATGAGTACATCCCGGCACGCAGCAACAGCGTGGCATGTTGACTGACTTGTAAACAAAAGCAAATGACGACCAAACTTATCGCAAACGAGGTAGAACAATGACTGACACAGTCAGACTATAATGAAAAAGAAATTGGCGCAAAACTCTTGCCTCCCAAAACGTCACTTCCAAAGTACAGGACGAGAAATTAAATTACGAAAGGCTGTAATTAAGTGAAAACTGTGTCTGGGATAATCAACGAACCTCATTTTGGCTAAAAGTGACATGAAAAAAGATTGCCTTCGCCTTTAAGGCAAGCACAAAACACACACGTTGACTAAAGAGAGCATCAGAGTAACCAAGATTTGTCAAAGAAGCGAGTATTTATAAACGTAGACACAAAGAGAATAAATAGCTATCATGTGCAGTAGGTCCAACTAAAATTTAGTCAGTCATACTTCTATTGTCAGACACACACGCTCTCAGTTTCAGAGGCATAAGAGATACAGTCACTGATGTTGGATACCTGCGTGAACGCTCCTACTCCTTTACATATGAATAAGAGGGCACATGGAAACCACAAAACTTGTAGAATTTGTTCTCTACTCTGACGAATGCAAGTTTTGTGGTTCTACAGGTACACTATCCTGCATGCAACCAACACTATATTAGGGACGCGACAAAAAATTTCCTTTTCCACATTCAGCAAAGAACTTGGAAAGGTCACAGAATAAGCTTTCCAATGATATATTAACTTTCTGTGTCAAGTGGTTCAAACGTTATCGCACTTTTAAACATCAAAATTGCACCCATGTAATTGACAATTGTTTCAGTGTAATTTGGTGTTAATACTGGTTACCTTTTTTGGCATGTATGTCACAAAAATAACTATAACATGGTCACCCATGGGTCAGTTTTCATTATTCAATTTATTTCTAAAAGCTTACAACACAGAGATTAACCCTATGAAAACATATTTTAAATGTCAAAAACTCAACCAAGATGGCGGATCAAAAATGGCAGCCAACTTTCATTTGTTGACAAAAAAAAATATTATCAATTAGATAAACAATCTATTTCTATTCAACAATAAATTGGAAAACTTGTTGGGTCTTCCAAAAGCAAACCACAAATATTTTGCAGCCAATTTCTACTAAACTGAAATTCAAGATGGCCGAAACACCGTACCAGAATTGAAGGCAGCTGTCACAAACATTCTTGGAATATAGTCACGTTATGTATCAAACTGATCACAAAACTTAGTAATCACTACAGAAAACAATAGCACGGTTGCACTTTTTCTTACTACAATATATTATATACAGGTAATTACTGTAACAATATAAAGTAAGTCTACCCAATCGTTGAGGGTAGGATACAGCTAAATTAAAAGTTACTTAATTTCGGACAAAAACATTATTGCTGAAATTGACATTTTCCAAAGCTTACTACATTGCTGCAAATGCTCAAACTTTTAACAAATGGTTTTGACAGCTGTACAGGGAAAACCATACTAACAATGAAGTAAAGTATTTTTATTCGTTATTTTTCATAGACTTCCAATCTTTTCCACCATATTGTATCATATATGGAAGAATTTTTTCGTAGGCAGCACCTAACAATTAATATATTTCCAAATGCATATTCATGTTTTGCTTACTTAAACACAAATCAAGTCATTGTTAATCAAATCTGCAGGTAGCTCCTGCTTGTGGACATCGTACTAGACAGCTTTCTCCTCGCCCTCTTCAAATCTTTTCAATAGCTCACACTGTACAATTCTTTCCTCTTTTGGAGATTTTCCACTTTTCATGGTACAGTGATCTTTCGACGTTTTCAATCCACATTTTCAAAATCTGTCTGCTTACAATACGAGCAGCCTTAACATCTAGGGTTTGTGTCCAAATCAGGCAAGTCCCTGCTGACCTCTAAAACTTTGCTCTTCAATTTTTCTCAAGTTGCACCCAGCTGTGTTTCTGTTTTTGTTACTTTTGCCTTTAGTCTCTTTTTCAGTTCTTTGCTCACTTCATCTGCTTGAATTCTTCAGGGTCACGATGCTTCTGTCCAAGATGGATAGCCGCTTATATTATACCTATTCTCTTGTCTTCTGTTAAAGCTTTCAAGAAAGGGCAACCGTTCTTTTTTCCTTGGAGGTACGATATCTGTAAAGTAAAAATATGCTTTTAATAAAAGTAAATGCATGCGACTTGTCCGTCTTATCCACCTGTACAGCATAGACCAATCTGTGGTCTTGATAAAGTATTCTTATTGCATTCGCAATCCATTATTTCTCAAAACTTTTAAATCACCTGAATTACCAACCCTGATTACTACATGGCTAAAAAGATCACATGCAGTCTATCAAGACATTGAATCTTGACAGGCTTTGGTAAGTGCAAATAACTGTAACATATTGAAAGTCAAACTGCAAAATCAGCCGATTTAGAATGTAAACAAGAGTCATCGACCAATGAAAATAACGTAATAAGGTTACGTGATCCAAAATTCACAAGAAAAATTGAGTCCAAAAACACAAATGCCACAAATTTACTTAAAACTCCGCAGAAGCGCCGTAAATGTGTCACTGAATGTTAGATGGCCATACAAACAAATGTATGACAGTGGAATCAATTTAAGAAAGCTGAGCCATGAAGCCTCAAATGTATGACAGTGGAATCAATTTAAGAAAGCTGAACCATGAAGCCTTTCACTGAACGTAAGCCAAGTCTCAGCAACAATGGCTGAACAAGGCAGTCGACAGACTGCTCATTTTATTATCAAAGCCTAAAATAAATACAATTTCTTAAATATTTCACAGAAAAGATAATAATAGACTGATTAAATTATTGTATGCAAAACATTAGCTAGACTAACTCACCTTTTGGAAATGTGATCGGTCAAGTTGGACAGCAAACTTTGTCGGCGCCTCAACTCAAAACCACATGGCAAATACAATGAAATGTATGACAAATGACACACTAAACATGTGTTCTGCGTCATCATATCATGAGTACAGTTGCTTCCGTTAATTTCATGGGGAAGGAAAGATTTTTTTCAGAGGTCCCTCTGCAGGCTCGATGAAAAGCAGAATTCAGCACTCGGCCAATATTGGTAAGCAATGCGCGTGCGGTTTGTCACGTTCCTCATACTATGTAGCTAATAAGCCACCATAGCAGTTTGCTCACACAAATAACAAACAGACCACCAAATGTGGGTATATTATCTAAATGAAATGTTTGAACACGTAGTCCTGGTCAATTATGAAACTTATTTCTAAAGCATAAAGCGGTCATAGTTACTCTCCCATTTTCTTACAAGTATAAATTTCTCAGTAAACCTTAGCAATCGTACACACTGTAAACAGGCTTCCTAAACAACATGGCTCATGAACCCATAACAGGTCTCGCGCACCTCTAAACTCACATTTTTTACTCACATACAGGCCAGCACCAACAAAACATGGCTAATGCATACCAAAAACAAGGCTCATAGATTCACATGACTAAAAATCACACGCACGAGTTCGTGAGCCGTGATTACAGGTGTCAGAGCTCGGTTTGCAGGACAAGAGCTGTGCTTTTATGAGTCAGTGAATTGAGTGCAACAGAGGACTATGAGCGGTATTCATGAGTGCGCGAGCACTGTTGTTGTGGTAGCCTGATCACAAAGCATGCTGCTGCAGATATAGGGCACCAACATTTGATTTCTCCACTAAAGCCACAGTAACATCTAAGAATGCCAGCTTTGACAGAATTCTTACAGATGCCCCTTATCTTTGATTCAGTTTCTACATTGCTTATGCCAGAGGCCCCTTTTTCAACAAGGTCTCAATGGTCAAACATAGGCGTGTTGTCATTTTTTCTTAAGAATATGTCACAGTCCCATCCAATTTCATTGTTATCAATCCATTCAAAAACATCAGAGCGTTAACTGAGTTAACACCAGTGACTAAGAATACGAATACCTTCTAGACATCTCCCGAGGCAATCTCAAACATCAACATCGACATTTTAGGATGACTTTGGCCAAATCATTCGAAGAAACGAATAAAAATTCATCAGCATCAGATCCAGTTTACCTCAAAATTTCTCTTTTATTTTGTGTGCACTGCTTACAAGAGCACAGAACATACCACACAAATAAAACAGACACTCAAGTTTTTTCCAAGAACAGTTTTGAAATATGACAAAGAATTTCCAGTACACAGTACGGAATGTAACAGTTGGAAGCGTTCTCTACAACCTGATTTGACTTGTGACAATAACATGTTTGAAATTCAACGTGGCGAGTTCCACCATTTTTCAGCAAAACAGGACATTTTAAACGTGAAGCACCATTCCAAATACCTCAGGTATTTTCGCAGCTTATCAGAAGTCAAAGTTATCTGCACATTTGCTAATTTCAGTCAAGTGGCTAATCATTCTCTAGCTTGAAAGTCACATGACTTGCCCTAAACTGAAATTGGCTGCCAAAAACTGAAGCGTTTCGGTTTGGTACCAATTAAGCGCACTAAATTCCAAGAACTTGCATATTTATCTCTCATGTTACGAGCATGAATTTTCTAAAATGTTCGTGAATTTTGTAATTCTGGTTGAGTTTGAATTTTCTGTTGTGGAGAACACTGTAGTAAATAGCCATATAACTTTTCACGTAGCCATATAAATTGTCACGTAGCTATATAAATTGTCACATACTGAAAGTTATGAAACCTAACTTGCTGATTAAGTGTTGCAGCTGTGTAACCTACCTTCTTGTAGATGCTTGGAGATATTCGATCCATCGTTGACATGACAAAAATCCTTGATGTTTTGGCCAACAAACTCCCCAGGATGATAGTTACTCAGCGTAATGTTGCTGCAAATGAAAACGATCGATGTAAAAGCCAGAAAAAAATCCCTTAACAAGTCTTGTAGAATTGGCAACTAACGAATCAATGCATAACCTAACCTGAATTATACACCAAACATGCAGTTTCAAGGACTCAGGTAATAGTAATGTCCTGTTTACCCGAGTTAATTGGACTGGCAACTGAAAATCAGCACTTGGGGTGAATTTATTTGGTAAATACAAAAGGAAAAGAGCTATATAAATACAAAATTGCACAACAAATACTGAATCTTTAATGGTAAAAATCATCTGCTTTCATCATCCAATTAGTTACTAAAATGCAATTGTTGGTTGAGAAGTGAACAAAGACATTCAATATCCCAGAACCGATTCTGTCTAAATTCACTTTTAGAATTCTTGTCAACCACCACTAACTTATGTTATAACCGATTCGCCTTTAGCAAATCGAGTACGTTGTAATCAACACTCGCTGCACTAGAGAAAAACTTTTTGAAATATTGAAGACAGCATGGTCTGATATTAAAACCAGTTTAGAATGACTCTGTTTGATACACTTTATTTAATGTTTATGTTTTTTGTGATATCACCAAATTAAGATCTGCACTCAACTACAACACTAGTACAGTTGCGCCAGAGAGTGGCATCACTGTCAAATACAGTAAGAATGTATGCAAAACATCCACCTGTCAGAAAGAAGGTACATGATAGCAAAAATTATCTGTAAAAAAAGAGGAATATCCAGGAATCATACAGCCATATGCCTATTGGTCACATACACATCAATACACATGAAATTGAGGTTTTGCTGACGTTTCCGCATAAAAAGAAAATAAAAATTTCACGTGTCCCCCATTTTGTACTCTAAATTGGTGAAATTTTACATCGTTGCAATCCTATTGGGTAATAGCAAACAAAATCAGGTCTTCTATAAAAGCCAAGTTAAAAAAGTCAAAGACTGGCTCCAGCTAAAGGGTCACATTTTAGATATTCTTCTAAAATGTTTAAAAAGGTGACAGTGTGCACCCTTGCCTAACATCAGTTAAAGATATAAAGTATTCTTAAAAACCTTCTATAAGAATCCCATTTGACTTGATATCCAGATACTTTCAATTTTTCTCAAAATTTTAGAGCTGACAATTTTCCTTTATCATTTTTCCCACAAAATTCTGCAAATACAGTTGAAGGCTATGGAAAAAGCTATGCACTGATTATACATTTTTCTGCCTGGCTTAGCTAACAGACTGAACTAGTGCGTCTTGAAAGATACATATTGTCAGTTCTCGCATTCCGCACTCCCACTCTTCTCAGCTGTGAGGTAAGATTACATTGATTGTATAATGGTTGTGGCGCTATGCGCACAACCGGCTCCGCCGTCTTTTGTCCTTCAGAACCGCTGGGAAGGGGTGAAATGTGACATCCATCCATGGACATTTATCTAGCTTATTCCACTTCCTTCAATCGGCATTGCAGCTCACGGCACAGCAGCAACACTCTCCGACATGATTTCAATATGATATAAAATATAAAGTGTTCAGATGACAAATGCTAACATGTGAATCTCCATACGAGCAAAAGCGAGGCTGCTGACCTGCCTGCCATATCTGGAGGTGTGCCGCTATTTCGTACCTCACGGCATGGGAGAGCAATCAATGCGGAAGGCAAGAATTGCGCTCTTACTCTTGTTGTATCTGTGCACCTTTTGACACCACTTATCCACTCTAACTGTGTCTCATTTGAAATACAACACATCTGACACAAGGCTAATCAGCAACATTGTCTCAATACTGCGACATAAACATAAATATAAAACCTGCATTGCTAAAAGTTGTCAGGCGCACCTGCTAGGAGGTACATACTCAACATTTGGACTAGCAAGTCAAAACGTTCAGCAAGTAATTCCTGACCATTTCACCTGTAACGTAATCCTTGCGTACATTATCATTGGAATACCGAGGAATAATTAAACAAAAGCAATGATGCTAATTGCCGGCCAATTAAAGCACAAAGGTTCTCCATCAAATACAGGGAAGTAAGCAACAGGCTTCGAACATTATTTGCCTTCTCGTTTTATATGATCAAGACAGAAATCCCAATCAACAACAGATGACGTTAAATTGAAAAATATGCCCCTAATAATAACCTAATACGAAAGACTTGTTATATAAGCGTTATGTGAACAAAATTATTCAACAATTGTCACATGACGAGTAACGACACAAAAACACCGTTACCATCAAGCAATTAACTTCTGTAAAACGGAGTCGTGGAATCAAAGCCTGTAAGAAAATCCATCACCAGAACAAAGCATGACATTTGGAAACCACAGCACCAAGTGAAACAGTCAATCAACTTGATGCATACCCTCAAACGAGGTACGTGCTAAGCACAATGTACAATGGTGTAGGGCTAGTTAACATCAAGCCAAATGTACTGAAGACCTATCACAGAATTTGGATATCAAGGCAGACACAATCACAATTATCCACTAGGGGTGTCACTGTGATCAGAATCGTCCAAAAAACATCACTAACCATACAAGAACTCAGTAGATAATAAGGCAGACACAGAGAGGACTAAAATTGCCACTAGGGGGCATAACATCAGATCTCCTTGAAATTCATGTTGTCCAAGCTCAATATGAGCGTATCTGCCAACTTTCATGATTCTTCAAGCAGCTGGGCAGATGGGGAGGCCGATGCCAAAACACAGACGTGTAAATAATGAAAAGGGCTCAGCTGGTGCATCCGTAACTATCGAAGATCTTGGTAGCCTGGGTGTGGAGCCAAAGGTTAAACACTAAAATAGCCACCACGAGATATAGTGGTGGTCAGACCCGTCTGAAAATCAACAGTAGCTATGTACTCCCAACAGGAATACATCTACCTAATTTCATACTGATCCTTAAAAAAATAATAACACTGGTCACCATGGAGTGCAGTTTACTTGAAATTTGTTTAAAAAGGGAGGTTTTGTCATTGTCTCAAGAGAAACATTGCCAAATTTCATAAAAGAACTAGGTAGATATGGAGCAAATATAAAAATAAATTGCCACTAGGTGGCATAGTGGTAGTTGGATCCACGCAAATGTTCAGCATCCATTCCTAGGTCCATAAGAACACAGCTGTAAAATTTCATGAAGATCACGCAAGGGATTTAGGAGATACAGCAACGGCTGACATACATTAGATGTCCAATGTAGAGACAGAGACGATGGCAACATGTACCCACATATGCAAGTGTGGGAACATAAAAATGCTACATTACACAACTGAAACAAGATGAGATTATTCTCACCTTGTATCGCATGCAATAATTTTTCCGTTAAGATCGAGTTTTGTAGTGAACTGCTCTATACCGAGCATGCTGCCCCCACTTGTCCCACGGCGAGCTACACACACTAGGCACGACTGTTTATCTGAAACAACACAGCAGGAGACACCATTTCAATAAACAGGTACTAAATAGGACTAATATCTTTTATTATTCTACTCATGTTCAAAAACACAAGCGTAAACACAAAAACTGTTATCAGAGTTTCTGTCACAAGGACACAGACTAAGATGCTTGTTAGGTGCATATTTGCATGCACTTGTCAAAATAAATTTTATCTCACAAATGCATTGATACAAGAATCTTCATCACAGAGCTACAAGCTAGTATCAAGGTATCCAATACCAATCAAAATTAGATTAATTGTGACGAAGATATGGTTGCCATACAACCAGTAGAGATATTTGGATACAATTTTAAAACAACAACTAACAAACCTTTAATATTTAACATTTTCAGGACAGCCAGTATTAATATTTTCAAATAGCCTTTAAAACACACCCACATACAAACCTTTAATGTCAGAATCTTTGTCACAGGGATATGGTTGTAACACAGCTGATATCTGAATATTTGCATGATGTCCAGAAATAAGTTCTAAGCCATCTTTTGTACCTGAAGTAGAACATCAATGGTCAAGATAATTTTAATAGTAGCATGACATCAAAACTACAATATTTTGTGGGCGTTTAAAGTGAGATCCTCATTAATCACAATCGGGTGGTAAAGCATGGGTACGTAACAGTACATCAAGGGAGTCAAAAACTCTTCTACAGAATATAGAGTCAGTAGTATTTGCTAGTAACAGAGAACTGTGTGTTTTAAAAGCTGAAATAATGTGTCGATGGGCATTTCAAGGCAACAATAACTTAAAGGGATCCAGATTTTAAGAACTAGTGATTCAGTGCTGAAACCTAGTTCTCAAACTGTGGGACCCTGCGACTACTTTCCATTTCAAAACTGCAGATGCCTTAAAGGAACAATAGATTGAGACTGTCATTTAACCTTGCACAGATTATGTACTAATTGAGAAAGAACAAATTATTGATCATAGGAGTTTAACACAAACATTTGGGAAATTCAAGATGTGCGTTAAATCCACACTGAAATGGTTATGTTAGCAATATTAGTGATAAGTAAGATGTGCTGTCATTGTTACATAATAAATGCAACTGTACTCATTACACGTGTTGCTTATTCATGTAAAAATGTGCAAAGATGATGCCGATATGCACCCACATGTGCACATGTGGGTGTATAAATATGGTCATCAGTGGCTTGTTAGATCATGCAGCCACCATTAGCTGAACACAAATCACTTAACACAGTTCATTCGAGTCTCATGAAATGCTAATTCTGTCAAACTCAAGTCGCAAACTTTAAACTCAAATGAATGTCGATAGCGGCAGTATATCTTCCTGCAAACAACAAACTTGGGTGCATGGAACAACAAACTTGGGTGCATGGAACAACAAACTTGGGTGCATGGTTTTATTATGAGAAATCAAGAATGCTGTATTAAGAACCCTAACAAAGGATCCCAGCCCAAAGCATGAAACAAAACTATGGTGCTCTGGAGACTTAATATAATTTACAAAAATAGGCATTTAGTGTTAACAGGAATTAAAATCAGGTTTATGTATCTTGTCATGTTACGCGTTGATAAAAATGCATCATTTGTTTTTGGATTTGCAATATACAATAACCAGGAATACAGCCTCTGACAAAATGTGCCACGTACATTTAACTACATACAAATCATTTACTTTAACTACAAAATAAAACTATCAACAGTGAAAGCACCAATAAGATAGTGTGTCTACTACTATTTACTTCAGTTTCAACAAGCACAAAAGAACAGTTACCCCGATAATTTAACTATAAACAAGAATGACTTCTATCAAGTCCAGCTTAATAACAGGGAAAGCAATACAACAGTGATTAAATGATTAGCACGACTGCAGGATTCGCACAAAACATCAGATAATTAATCTCTTTTCAAACAGCACAGGTTGTCACCTCACGGAAAGCGAAACCTATCCAAGAAGTTTCAATGCCCCAGTACCCTCTACTCACCTGGCTTAATGAGCATACGACAATCAAACACCTGGTTTTTAGATGAACTGTTGCCCTGTGCAGGCCAGGTTACACCTCCTTCTAAAATGAACATAATGGCAAGCCGAGATGAGGCAAAATAACAACTCATGAAATACCAGGAAAAACTTAATTACTTGAAGAAAAATGACTACACAAACTCTTGAATTATCAAATACGAGAGAATTACCTGAAGTGAAACGAAGAACTCATTATAATTCGGCCAAATATCCTCTCTAAACCAAGTCTCGTTAAAAACGACAACGATAGTTATTATAAATAATTATTGTCATGTTGTCTTTATAAACGATGCTTGTATTAGAAGTGAAATTACAATGCAATCTCATGGAATATTAGGCAAGTCTATGTTAGACGAAGTTAGATCACAAGTTAGCAACAAGAACATATGAATAACTAGAGATGTAAGACGCACAAACACACAAGCAGATAATCTAAGCGTACGAGTTTCTCATCTCAACCAAATAAATTTTTAATCAGTGTTGTTTCAAGATAAACGCCTTATGTTTCAAGCCTAAAGAAACCATAAGCAGTGACAGTGTCAAGTAGATCAACTCACCAATGGACAGTGGAAAGAGGTAGTTGTTAAACTTTGCATGGTCATTGCTGTGTACAACGCTGTAGATGTTCTTGCCTACAAGATCTGACTGGTCGTAGTTAAGGTAATCGGTGATGTTGTCAGACACAAACACAATTGTACCCAGCCGGTTGACCACAAACAGAAACCCGTCTAGCGCCTGTAGTAGAAAAACCAAGGAGGACGATTGAGATCTCAAAGCAAAACACAGTGGAAAATTCAAATACAGGGTGAGGCAAAAAGTCTATATGCTTTTAATGCACACTTACTGAAAATTCATCAATCACATAAATTTTCAAGACAGCTGAGGCATTTTCGAAAACATTGCTATTTTACTACTCTATTTCAAATTGTTCAAATTCAAACGTTAGAAGATAACTAACAAACAAAACTTTAATTGCTTTAACTCAAATACAATTTAAAATAACTTGAAACAGTCATCTAAACAATCATAAGGCGATACATGATGCAAAACAGATCTTCTTTTTCAACTACGACAATCTATTTCATGAATTTCTAGAGGTCAAGTTACAAGGACAGTTTGAAACTGAAACACTTTAGGAGCACCCAATAGATAAAACGCAAGTGTCTCTCGCCTGTAAGATGATTAACTCGAAACTCCCAAAAGGATTAAAACAGCTAATCTTGCGTTTGACTCAAGTTGAGGGATTATTTGAAACAAAAAAGAAACAATTGCCTGGATGAAATCAAGCCGATTGGCTTTGCCACTAATTCATTCTTCATCCAATACAGCTTGAAGAACCAGATGCAACATCACACGAGTGATTTACTCCGACTATTTACTTATGATTAAACGACTAAAAAACATAAACTACCATTGAATTCCTCAACATTTGTCAGGAACCAAGCATAAAAATGTTTCACCAGAAAGACGGAAAATCTGATGATTGGATAATCATTCTCATTTTCCTTTTGTTGCATTTCTAAAATTGCCTAAGGATCCACACTTTGTACATGTACATTACATATTAATTAAGTTGAGTTAAAGCGAGATTGCGCTTGAATAACCAGGGATGACAACTAGTGCGGCTATTATGTTGGTGCTGGCATCGACTTCAATAGAAATTATGGTCTTTTTTTGAAATGGTGTTTGTCAGGAGAATAATTCAAACCTAAAGTTAGGTGAGTAATCGCTTCTAGTTTTCCAAGATTGCACCATAGGGTACTTCAGTATGTTACACTGCCAACTCTCATGTATTGTCCTGTTGACGATGTAGACTTTTATGTCAGTAACAGTCGTATAATTTTAACAGTTAGGTGGGGAATCGAAAATAAAATTATCCCGAATTATTTCTCAAGTGACTTATCCAAGGCACAGATTCCTGGGTGGGGGAATGTGTTTGGCACATTTTAATCTGCACGGTATAGCAAAATATGGATGGTAATCAAACTATTCTAACACTGAATGTTTCCCTAAGGGTCTTAAAGCAGCAAACAAATAAATAAAACTTCAACCTCAGGGAAAGTCAAAATTTAATTCTGAGAACTTTTAAATAATACTTGGTTGATCAGTTATCCAAGTTTTAAAAACGCCTTAAAGTTTATTCCATGATATGCATGTTCAATGAAACATTTTCCACCAACACCAACACAAACACAAACACATACTCTCCGGTATGTCATAACCGCACTATGCAAGGTAACTAGTTGACAGGAAACTGTTTCCGTCAAAAACCTGCAGAGAGCTTTTGTTGAATGTACTCGCAACGCAAACAAACTACAGTCAGCAGTTTTAGAAATACGAGTGCTATACAATAACTTAAAGCAATATCTGCCTGTGTTTAAACCCAGGTGACCACAAATAAATTGAAAAGTGTGCGTTGTTGCAGGGACATTTCAGTTGACGTAACTGTTATTACAGTGAAATAGTTATATTAGCATTCTGACATCAAATCCCACAACATAAATCAACGGTTCGGAGAGACTTTAAGATGTGTTCCATCAATGCATTAATTAACTGTTGATTTAGAACACTTAACCACTATAAAACTAATCTCAACTCATGCCGTTCTTGGATCATAAGAGGTTTTTGGACTAGGAATGAACAGACACTTTGTGATTCCTAGAGTCCATGGTTGGCACATGACATGCCATAACAAGTGAATTTATTGAGCCAAGACTCGGGCAATGACAAGTGAACTTAATGAGCCAAGACTCGGGCAATAACAAGTGAATTTATTGAGCCAAGATTTGGGCAAAAACAAGTAACTTGCTGAGCCAAGACTCAGGCAAGAACAAACTGTCAGTGCATGCTTAACGCATATCATCGCATAATTACAAGCAAAACTTGATGAGCCTAGTCATAACTCTAATCTTAGCACAATAAAACCTTACCAACTTTACCAAATACCAAAAATAGACATTCTTTAAAATTTTTCTAGGCCTGCTAACATTGTTATGAATGCCTACACTTTTTAAAATATTGTGTAGTGGTAGCTGTGACACAGAAAGAACTCCATAGAAAACCATAAATCTGCTGCTATGGATATCTTTTATGGAAAAACGAGATAATAAACTTTCAGTTTTCCGCTATAACATGTCATAAATTAATGAGATATTACCATAAGGAAGAAGCAGAGAAAAACTTTCAAGATGGTAAGTGGTCTAAATCAAAAGTTGACAGAGGGTGTGGTTATGTTTGCTTTAATTAATATTGTTGTGACTGACTTGTGTTCCGGATTAATTAATTTAAGCTACAATGTAGTCAACAAAAGTATCCTATAGGACTTCGAAACAAAAATAATCAGGAGTTAGGGCTCCAACTAATGGTCAAAAGTTCAGGTGGACAACTCTACATCATACCTCTAGCAGCAGCGGTCCCAAGACGTCACCAGCAAGTATAGATGGTTTGCTGGACGAGACGTCTCCCTGTTGGACCGGGTCCTTGGTGTTGGCACAGCAACCTACAAAGAAGTAGTTGCATGAGTGATGGTTTTAAAATGAAACACAAAATCAAATCTTATACAACACTAATTAAAATCCTGGAACCGTTGCGTCAAAAGTCACAAGCATGCTCACAGCTAATAAGACTGTCAAAGGCACGTGATCGTGTACACGATGCTGTCTTTTTACAGAAACGAAACATTGCAGCTAACACGAGTTCTACCGTAGACCGAATTCTCATTCAATGGCCATCTTCTTAAACCACTTTAATGAATAGTGTGCCAGTAAAAATGTTGGATAAGACGGTCTTAGCTTTGACTGAGCGTAAAATTTTTTATAAAATGGGGCTTGCGTTGTTAGCAAAATAAGGGAAACATTTTTAAGTACAGCAAAGTGGTCCGCTGTGCTTCATGACTATCGGTGATGTAAAGAGTTCATGTCATGCCTCCTTGAGAACCATTGATGTTGCATACAAAGAGACAATCAGTATACTTGAGGCAATCAACCCTATATTAGCATATGCCAACATTGTTTAATAAATGTATATTCATAGTAGTGGTCAGGGCAAGATTTATTCAGGATGAGTAGCCATGGAATCAGTCAAGTATTAGGCCTACCATTATTTACCTGCACCTATGTTGATGCATAGTGTATTGACTGATATGATGTCTGTAAAGCACTCGACACCTTTACTGGCACAAGTATTCATGAGAAGACAGTAGGGATCAGTGGTTTGAGCACTGTACTCCCGCTAGGCAGAACTGGGATAAAATCCTGGCAAACAATCAAGCATTGCAAAAGAAGGGTCTCTTACTCCTCTATGCTCCATCTTAGTTGTTACTGTATGGACGGGAGTGAATGAGAGAACCTCCATATGACGTGAAAACAACTTCTGGGGGGGTAATAATAAAAACAAAAAAGTGTTGATGTGTACTGTATAACTATCATGGTGTCTGTAAAGCACTAGACCTATTTACTAACACCAGTGCTGATGTACACAATATGACTAAAGTGATGTCTGTAGATCCAGACACAATATGACTAAAGTGATGTCTGTAGATCCAGACACAATATGACTAAAGTGATGTCTGTAGATCCAGACACAATATGACTAAAGTGATGTCTGTAGATCCAGACACAATATGACTAAAGTGATGTCTGTAGATCCAGACACATTCCCTAGCAGAAGTGTTGGTGCATATCTACAATCTTACTGTCATGGTACCTGTAGAGCATTAGACACATTTACTAGCACCTGACGAACACTAGCATGGGACTGATGCATACTTCAGACACTTTGCATGAAAAGTTGAGCTTAAAGTGGATAAAAGCTCAAGAAAGTCATAAGTCAAAAACATTGTAGCTAAGAATTTATGGAGTCACAGCAAAAGCAGCAAAAGAAAAACACAGGTGTTGGCAGAGCCTTTCAGATTCTCAAATGCTGACCACTCAAAGAGGTATTTAGTTGTCAGCATTTAAGAATGGTTGTTGGTAATAGATTAAACATTGTGGAACTTAACACTTCTTTGTGATTCTCGAAATAAATATTTACATTTCAGATACCTTCATGTGAATGACTGAGTATTCTAATATGGCGCTTGACAAGGCCTCACCATGTAGCAAGCGATTGCTACATTTCTCCTCATGTGTAAAATTCTGTAAAACATATTTAGGTTTTGGCACGCAAAAATGACACACCACTGGTTGTTGTGTTGACCTTTGAACTCACCCTCTTCTCTCAGCCTCTTGATCTTCTGTACCGTCTCCTGCAGTATTGCACGTTTATCGGGCGTAACAGATGTGCTCATGTCCGAAATGCTTGCTGAGATTATCTCTGCAAGCTCTTCGATCTGCACCTGACCAGACACGCTCGACTCATTACGGCTTCTCTTTCTGCAAACAGAAACAAAACCGAATTAAAAATTATATTCACGTAGTATTCTAAAGGTTTAGGAAGGAAGCCATTAAACACCTGGGATCATGAAGCAGCAGCTCCATCTAGTGTTTAGATGAGGAACCAACCTCTTTCTCATGATGATGGATTTGTAGCTCTTGTGTCACAACATGACCTGGCTGATCGCTTCACCTCACTCCTCAGGAGTCAGTTACCACTAAGCACAGAGATCACAGTCATCACTGAAGAGTGAACAATTGGAGACCAATTTTCTGCCTTACACATCAACTCATTTACAAACCCAAGACGCTGCGGCATTTGTGAAAATAGAAAGCAGGATTTAAGCTGATGTTAAAAGTGGAAAGATGCCTGTTACATGTTGACAAGTTATTGCATGTATGACAAGGAAAACGCACGGAAATGAAACTGAACATAGGCACCCATCCAACACAATACTAAGGATCCATTAAGGTGACCACCTATATGCTGTCACCATACACAGGGAGAAGTCCAAGTACATCCTTCCACACACTCCAAACAAATTGCTGTCCCCATACACAGGGAGAAGTCCATGTACATCCTTCCACACACTCCAAACAAATTGCTGTCCCCATACACAGGGAGAAGTCCATGTACATCCTTCCACACACTCCAAACAAATTGCTGTCCCCATACACAGGGAGAAGTCCATGTACATCCTTCACACACTCCAAACAAATTAACATATTTTGAAAACTTGCAACAATACTACCAAATGAGTGAATGTTACGTCAAGACTCAAAAATAGCCTTAAATGAGAATAAGCGCTGTTAAGAGACAGAAACTGATCCAAAATCCTTTTCCAATGCAATAAGATGCCATGTCTTGAGAAGAAATATCAAATTACCAAAAATTAATTAATAACAATTACAAGGGGAAATATGAAACACTTCTTTGGCGATAAAAGTAATCCCAATCTCTATACTATCAAAACACCAAAACCAAAGCCAATGCCGTCTCACAATTGAACTGCAACTTTGATGTAAGTTGTAAAAGAAAATCACTCGTCCAATGTCACCATGCAGGGCGAGGGATAACTTAACCTGGGGCAAAAAACCCTTATTATGAATTCCAGAAGTCTCACCTACACCTAAGGCAATTGACTTTGCTTTGTTCAACAGGTATTGTAAGGTGAGGGTTAAAAATAATATATTGCTGTCTACTGATTGGGTTTTTCAGGCAGTCATTCTGCTGGCAGATGCTTTACCTTGTTTACAATAAAATCAAGCCAAGAAAGGTTAACACAATAGGCACTGCAGTAATGCGCTTAAAATTATGACCTAATCGGCAATCTGACATTTTTTACCATGCTATGAAATGTGACCGCACAGGAATTAGTGAAGACAATTGTGTTAAAAACAAAAATGACAAGTCACAATCTAATCAGAAGCTTATATTTTACTATCTGACACAAGAACAGTTGCTCAACTCTTGTTGAATGTCACCAAAATAAGCATTGATCAAAAACTAGACAAGGCTTGGATGTTTTCTGAATATTGGGGTAGAATTAGATTTGTTATCTGAATAACCTTTATCATGTTTTGAACTGTATTACAGTTAATGCCAATTCCTATTAGAAACTGACATGGATATACACCGGTGAAACTTGTTTACCTTGCAAGAAGCCACATACAGCATCAGAAGCAACCCTAAAATTGTGAAAGTCAACACTTTCATAATTTTTCGCAATCATCATTACACTTGGGAAACACCAAAGTTAAAGTGGAGAATAAGTTCTACAAACATATGGGAATTTTGTGTGGTTCGTTGATTAATAGCGTAAATTCAGAAATGCTAACTCACGGCTTTGAGGAAAACTTAAGTTATCTCCAGAGCTACAATGAAGTTCTTTTGATCCTGCTCTATAACATCATTTGTCCACATACACACTCCTTATTCAACATCAATAAAATTCTGGTTACACAAATCATATGAATATCATAACTAACATAATACTTTGAAAACATCAGTCTGAATGTATTGGGCACTCTTGTACACAATTCAGAAACTGGCTAAAACACCGGTGTTTTTGCTAGCACTTTCATCAGTCGCACAAAACGCCAGTAATGTGAACGGGGATATACCTCAATGTTTTCGCCAGCCTGTCCACATGTGTTTTAGCCAGTGACACTGTTAGCATTTGCACCAATCATGTGAACCCATTACTTGTGTCACTTTTGCTGGTGGCTTGACTGGTGACAAAATTCCTAACATTTTCACTGGTACATTTGTAGCCACACCTGAACAGGGAAGGCACTCTGTGCAGAAAGTGAACCCTACATGACATCAATTTTCCGCTTAATAAGCGATTGGAGTGGGGAAGAGACAAAACAAACTGCTGGTGAAAACGAACCTTTCGTGGACAACACTTCTGTTTGAACAAAGCCAAACGTGATAACGCCACTGGACTATTACAACTGGTTTGACAGCCAGATACACACTGCACCTTTTGCATGGTTATTAAAAGATGCGTTTCTATACGCACGTCTGTCGGGTTGAATTTGACACCACGAAATGTGCCCACTTGTTCCACAAGTAACGTGTCGTCTGATATAGAGTGAATTGAACAAGTGGTGAGTAACGTGTGGTCTGATATAGAGTGAATTGAACAAGTGGTGAGTCAAGCTCACCAAACGACATTCCGTCCACACACAGCTTACACTAGGACAAATTCCACTAGTGCAACTTACAGCGCCTTTAAGTGGAGCGTCCACACACGCACACACATCCAATAACAGAAGTAAGGCGGAAGTTGTCACTCTGGGCATGACAGTGAATAGCCGATACGTCACACAAAAGAAGAGACTTGTCTGTTAAGAAACAGCAGCTGATAATTACTTCCGCTCTATCCCACCTTTGCGGCCACACAGCAATTACAAGTGGCGCAAGTTACCCTAGAACAAGTTACCCACCTACCACCTGGAGTAAGCAGTCACGAGTGGAGCAAGTTGCACTAGTTTAGCGTCCAGACAGCATTCAAACCTAGTGACAACTAGTTCCCTTGTTCTAAAGTACGTGTGTGCACAGGACTTCTTCAATGTACCACACAACACGGCGTAAAAGCAAAATTTTCTAAACAAGCCTGGTTTTGCTTCTCAACAAGTTTAGTTTTGTGTAGGCGTTATTTAACAAAATCTGGTGAAATTCTGTTTGATAAATGTAACAGTGAACATTTCAACAATTGTTTTTTTTAAAGCATTATGGCATTTGAAACTAACCTTTTTTCAAATAAAATGCTTTGAGATATTAAATGAGAATTTTAAGAACAAGCACCAGGGTTACTAGCTTGAGGTGCTTGCTCATCCACCATCTACTGTCACAATGAACAAATCACAATACCATAAGTTTTCAACTACTGCATTAATTAAATACACGACAACTGCAATTTCATTTTGTCAAATTTTGCAACTAAAATATATATCTTAAACTACATTTTGCCTTGTTTAGCTGGATAAAAACAAATTCTAGTTAGGACTTTTACTCTCATAAATTGGTCTTATCATATGCCTTATCCTGATAGAATTCCATTTCCACATTAAACTAGAACATGGACCATGATCTGGAACCCTAAAATGCGCAATTTGAGGAGGTAATGATTCAGAGGCAATACATACATCTGACAGTTTCAAATTCACAATTTTAGGGTTAATGTTTACAATGTTCTAGTTGGAACATCAAAATGGAATCCTATCTGAGTAATGAATATTATCAGACGAATATAAGAGAGTATAAGGCAAATACAATCATTGTTTTTAGCCCGCTAAGCACGGCGAAATGCAACTTTAACAAATTTTAAAATCTGTTGTTAGTTTGGTATGTAGTATGCAGACATCATAAAATAACATTTGGATCAAGTTTGCAATATTTTACCACAAGGTTATATACCTTTGAAAAAAAGAAAACAACAAGTACATGTGAGAAGTAATTCAAGAGCCACATTACACAACTATGAACATTTTTGCTCACATTTTGTTTTCTTTAAAGTCTTACACCTGGGTATTGGTAATCTGTCTAATTGATTTACATGACTACCCACAATCACAGATGGTAAATGCACATTATATTCACATAAGTTACCCCACCACAGCATCAAAAGCATCAGGCAATCAAAAACATTAAAAACAAACTAATTATACTTATATTTAAATGAACCAAATCAACACATATCGGATGCCTCACTTGTGTCATAATAGGGCAATTAAGAAGATTAAAGCCAGTCTAAACATTTTATTCACTCACATAGGTAGGTCACACACTCAGGGCTCAGGCTGATATGCATAAATTAGCATGAACTTGGGGATCAAGTTGAAGTGGCTTCATGAAAACTAAGTTTTGATTTAGACCAAATAACATTATGAAATTGGGACTCAAACTAGAGATGATTTCAGGGCTTCACTTCTTGGACGGAACGTAGATTTAAAGCCTCTTTAACCAATAATACACTAAGAAGGAAAGAAATATTAACCATTATATGGCCTACATAAATGTCACAATCAAGACGGCTTATCAAAAATAATCATTAATAAGCATTTCTGAAGCCCTTCCAGATAGATTCCAACCAATTAATAATTAAGCAGGAGCTATACTTATAAACACTACAACAGTCCTATTTTGAAATCTTACCATTACCCAAGATTCTACTTAAAGGTCGGACATTTCCAGTGGTGTGAGAACTGAGGGTGTATGATTTTGTTGAACTAATTTGAACCCTGCCATTGTACCAATATGCCAAACTGTCACTATAAAATTCACCTGTTGACAGTTAAGTAGTAATACATGAAGAGTCTGGAGAATTACCCCTGACTTCACTTCCTCATAATGAAATTGGTCTCACATTGTTCGGTTGCCATGGTGACTTTTGGCTAGGAAAGGACAGTTCTGCTTGAGAGGAGTCAGAACAACTTCTCATTTGAGTTAAGAAAATGTTGAATCATTTAGACTTGTTTAAAATCAGCAAGTAATTTAACTCTGTGGAGTTTGATGCTGCAAGTTCATAGTCGTCTGAAATGCTGATTTTGGTAAAACCAACAGAACACACGAGACCACTCATCATCAAACCACCAATGACATCCCAGATAACCGTTCCAATTAAGCTGAAACAAAAATCAAACTTCCCTGACAAAAGGGAATTTCAAGTAAAACTGTTTAGCCCAATAAGTTTCACTATAGATTATAGACAACAGATTCGCAACTCCGACATTTTCTTACGTACTATCCTAGGAGGCGCCACTCTCCTAAATTACCAATTTCAGTTTCCAGTTAGTAAATTGTGACGGGAAATTCTCGAATCTATTTCACTATCCAGTACAACGAAAAATAATAATTTCGGCATTGAAACGTTGTTCAAAGTCTTCCAATAAAAGAACTGTTGGTAACGCGAGTACTTTTGGCACCCGACCACACAACAGCCAATCATGATTAGCAGACGACGTACTTGCCAGAAGTAAAACTTGCTCACTTTGCCAGGTGTCGCTAGTGAATAATGACGTCACGGCTTATGCGTAAGATCACAGATTTCGTCTGTTGACAATATAGGCAATTGGTGATCCATGTACTATAGTCTATGGTTTCACTTCATAACTGACCTAAATTCCTCAACTGATACAAATTCCATGATGGGTGAAAACTGTAGGCTAATGTTACTACTGCACAGTTATCTGAGGCAACTGTTTTATAGGTCAATCTTAAACATCTTATATTCAATTGGTAGGATGAATAAATCATTACTACAGCTTATGATAAGTTTGCTGAAAATGTTTTCCACATCCTGAATCAGGAAGACAAGAAAAGCATCAAAAACACTTCTCATATCAAAACAAGAAATAAACATCTTTTGACAACGCAATTTCAGTATCAGAATACTCACACAACCATTAATATTCGACCCCAAACCATAGAAATATCATGACATTTACTCACCAGGCTGTTAAAATGTTCAGTTGGAAGTTGAAACTCCACACGATCCCAATATAATTTTAGAGGTGACCTACTGTGCAATATGACATGTTATTTCTCAATAACAATGATTGCCAGCAATATAACAAGTGATGCATTGACTTTTGATCTACTCTAGTACAAGAATAACATACTCTAGGCAAAAACAATAAGATTCTACAGAGGAAAGGGAACACACTTTTGTTGCCCATGCTCGTCCTTATCTACATCAGGGAGATTTTTAATGTACAATTCCGACTTCAACCTAACAAATACAATTTTCACAATATTATTTCATATCAGCTTAATGGTACAAACTATATATGACATCGGCAGCAGACGTATATTTTTTCTGCTAGACACAACATTTTAAACATGCACATATGCCATGAAAGATTTCACTGTGTCTAACACCATTGCAGATTACAAGGCAGAGAGCTGATATGCACTCACCATGGTGTGCATCGCATACTTGGTGTGCATCGCATACAGCAGATACGTACAAGAGGGGATCTTTATTACTTGGTGAAATGAAATTTCTCCAAGTATATTGTTTTGTCATGAGCGAGACTTTCATCAATTACCGTCACCTAATGAACATGGAGTTGCTGATTGTACACCAATCTAACGCCTCCAGCACACACTACTCGACAACTTCTTCTATCACCCATGAAAATTGTAGAGCTACTTTTACTTTGTATGTATGATCAACAAAACTGCATCTCAGAGGAACTAACTAGGACGCCATTGTGTCTTATCTGCTACTAGATATTTATATGATGTGGACAAGCTGGCATATTTGCTGAGTTTTGTTTTGTCGATTATGACCATTAATTCATCAGAGTCAATTTACCACATTAATCGTTATGATTTATCTATCATTACACAACAGTTGCAAATGCTAGCATGCTGTTCATATTAGGCCCTTTCATACTAACGTTGATGTGTCCATGTTTTGGGGAGTTGCAGTCAGTATGAACCGTAAATTTCAGTCCTGGATTGAAGTTAACAACACCAGTTAACTTCCCAGTAAACAGGAGAATTTAACAGTGGAGCGTCGACGCTGCGATGTGGTATGAACAGTCAACTCTGGTCCCATTGAAGTTAACAACTCAAGGGCAGTGTCACAGCTAGCAGTTGCTTGTATTTTGCTCGAATAATCACCAATCGAATTACAAATAAGATTTGTGTCGCAATTACTTCGATGGCGACAGCGCCACCTACCATTTACTTCGATGTCTGTTAATTACCGAAGCCGGTATGAACGGTTCAGTTAACTTCACGGTTTACGTCGACGCTCCGCTCAGACTGGAGTTAAGTCAGTATGACAGGGACTACAGGAAGCACCAGTCCAACAGTGTCTGCAAAGTGCACATTGGTTGACACAAACCAGGCCAATTGACCACATAAGACGAAAGCTGGACAGACCACCAATGGTACAATGCCTGGATTATGGCCAGGAATTCTTCCCAGCTGGTTATGATAAAGCCCACAATAGGCCTGGCCCACAACCTAAACTTGCAACATTTCTGAACTAGGACACAACTAGTACAGCTATACAGTAAAAACTCAAATTTATGATAAAAAACATGATTGCTAAAAGAATGTTTTTTCTATTTTAAAGATTGGTTGCTATGTTGTTAATGCTGATTTCTGTACAAAATGTTATCAAGTGGCAGCAAACTAAGCGATATTTTTAGAAGAAAACCTCCATTCGGTATAGAAATTTAAATGCAGGTCGACTATATGATTTCAGATTTTTGTTTGGCAACCCGGTAAAAAATCCATGCGAAGTCACCACGCAGACAACCAAGCACGCACTACAAGAACTTACCAGACAGAAGGGAGTCGGAATTGTTTGGCAAAAATCAAAAGGGCCCATTTATGACCAAAGGAACATGTGCTAATCAACCACTAACCCTGCGGGATATTGGTTGGAGGGGAAATTGGTCAGTACTGAGCCCTGGTACACTTCTAATTTTCCGTTCTTTACTAAGAAAAAACACTGTCTAGACAATCTCTGGTGCTCTGGTGTATATTTATAATATTCATCGGTGATTCAATTCAGCTATCTCCTTTATATCATTTTTGGCTGTTGTCAACTATGTGTCGTTTGTAGGAGTCACAACTTACACAATGCTCACCCCCATATGAGGTTTGCTAGACATGGCAAACTCAGTTCTCATTTGGCGACCTGAGATTTTCCCAGGTCACATTTGGCGAGTTGACATAATGCTTGGAGCCCTGCACTCTACCATATTGTGTCTAGGATTAAAGAATTGTAATGGAGTTATTTACTCTTAACAAAACATCAAACAAGAAAGTAGTCCAAGGAATAAAGATGTTCAGTATATGAATTACTGGCTATTATAGTAACAATATCTGGTCACACTCCTATCACACTCCATATCAAGACCTGATGAAACATCTCAAATCACTCAAGAAAGAACAAGAATATATGCATTTCAGTCCTGTGAAAGACACAGAGAATTTCTTAACAGCCCAATTTAAAAACTAAGAATATGAAAGTGATTCACAAAGTTTTGCTTAGGAAGATATACCTTCTCATAATCCCTCAGCTGTTAATAAGTTGACCAACATACCTAACTAGGTCATGGGGAGCAATGATCATGACAAGTGGACTGTTCACAACATATTACCTGGATCACCTGACTAGACAGGTATAACCATTTTAGAGTCAGGTGTGTCACTTTCACTGACAATGAAAGTGGAAATGACAGTAGCAAATACAGTATTAGGACTTGCTGTTGACCAAATTATACCATTACATAAACACCTGTATCAGGCTGAAATACTCAGCATCACATGGGTACCTACTTAGAGGTCATAGGTGTATCTGGGGCACTTTATGTGTACTCTGTCTCAGATTTTTTATTGGCACTTTCATTATTCTTCTTAGAAAAGTGATGAGAATATTTTCACCATTAAACACATTGGCATTAATTATAGAAATTCCCAGATACAGTTTCTGAACATTTTTATCAAAGTTTTAATACACAGAGTTTGATGAAAGCTTGTTAAAGAACTTTTCCCAATCAATACATCATTATAAAACAACATTTTTGACAAAAATGCATATCAAATGCCTAAGAAAATGGCACAGTGTTGTGACTGACATTAAGACTCCTTTGGACTCCTAGTTTCAGAAAATACATATTTTTATGAGTCATCAGTTGCTAGTTAGATTTTTCAAGAAGACAACATTTCACTTATGGGTACGTGTAACCCTAAATGCACTGCTAGAGGTCCAGCAACATCCCAAAACTCCTTACAGACCCTGGCCACCTTACGTTCCTGCTCATCTTAGTTTTCAGAACATATTTCCCCCGCAAAGCCATTGCTGTTGGTACCAACCAGAAGACCTGCTACACTGACCAGGCAGTGGTATGACCTGTCATTTCCCATTATGAGGGTTACCACAAACCACAACATCCAGGTTCCATGTGAATTTTCAAGGAATACCACCAAAGGCATGTCAGGGTACAGTAATGTCTCCAGTGGTACCATTAAAAAGATGGACACAACCAATTTTCGGGACAGCGACTATTCAACAGAAGTTAAATTACTGAAGTTCAGTAAATTCTAACCCAATTCATGACAAATATGGCCGTGAAAATTTCTCATTTATTTCTAAAAACATACATTGATAGAAGAAAAAATTAATGCTTTTTCATGTTCAAGTTCTCTATTATAGCTACCACAATATTTGGAAAATTGTAGGTATTCACAACTATGTTAAAAGCCCTTGCAGACTGAAGAAAGGGAAATTTTGGGGATAACTTTGACCAAAATTGGGGATAATTTCATTATAATCAAGAGATGTGGTAATTCACTAAATGTGACTCAGGAAGTTCAGTTTCACTCTTGTTCTCTCTGGAAAACACTGACAAATCTCAGTTCACTTGCTAATGAATAGCGCAAGACACAAAGTTACTCCCTAATTCAATACTCCTATTTTGAAGAGGTAGATCTAGATTTTAAAAAGTGAGGCTAAATGGGACAAATGTGAATAAGGATACACTGCAGCCCACGAAGCCATCAATTTCTTGGTGTCAGCACTCACTGTGCAGAGCAACTGTCACTAATTTGATTTAGGGGGAAATGATATCATAGCATACAGCAGAACACAATAGTAAGCCCCACAAACGCATAGTATCCCTGGAAATGCCTTTCACACCAACATCAACGCCATTTGCTGGTTTGGAGTCTTAGATATGAATGGTACATATACATATACATTTATATTTGTATAACTATGATACTTAAATTACAAAAATTATGCCTGTATGACGTTTCCGTAGTACCATCTTGTGATAACTTCTATGGACTTCACATCAAACCATGATAACCATGGTGTCCACTAACTACCAAAGGCGGTGTGAAAGGTTCAACTACCTTGCAGTTTCCATCGACACTCCTCTGGTATCGGGGAGCTACATTAGTATGAAAAAGCCTTTAGAGTAGTATTTCAGGATGTGGCTACTCACAATTATCTTGATGTCACTTGTTGAATCACAGAATCATTTTAACAAAGTGATGATTCAATGTTCGTTTAACACAAACAAATCGTCTCTTCAGGACAAAACAATCCCAACAACTACCACCAAGTGTAATCAGCAACAAAATCAATTACAAAATGCTGAAATGAATTAATAATGCCATCAACAGAGCATCTGTTTTTCATGATTTTCATTACTGGTACAGGTGTTTGGCAGTGTCAATATTTTGTTACATAAAGGAATGCTACTGTTGTTACGTGGCCTCCTCAATTATCCACTTGTGCAATTGACATTACAAACTAAGAATGCCCAAGGGAAATTCAAAACCAGAGATCTAATGACATTAATTAGCCACAAACAAAAACACAAACTCTGAGTATGCAAACTGCCAAATAAAAAGGTGAGACTGAAACTCTCTATAACTAGAAGTGCACATGTCTTGTGGACCAAACAGGCTATGAGAACAGGGTATTGGCTTCTGAGCATCATCTCTCAGAAATGACTGATGGAATTCACGCGACACATTCACATAATATACTTTATGCACTGTCCTCAAAAATGCTGTAATTAGGAATTGCTTTACACTTTTGCGAAAGGGCCTATAAAAATATCAATTTTATTTTATGATTGCGATGAAAAAATTATAAGTTCAATAAAACAAAATCAAAACCATACCTTAGAAAGAGCAACGCGGAGCGTTGAAAAGCCCCCATGAATGCACCGCAAACGGTGTGCTTCTACAGGTGTTTATTTGTATCATAAAAATGGTACAAAATACTTCGACACAGCGTTCATGGGATCCGTCTGAAAGTTGTCATCTTCCATTGTCAACTTCATATAAATACACTTGAAATTTAATAAAGATCCTACAGACGGCTTAGGAGATACAGCTATGGGTGCAAAAAACAAAACTGCCACAGTAATTGAAGTCGGAAAATCATCGTCAACCGTCCTCTTCACACTAACAACTTTTCAGCCAATTTTCACAATCATCCTAAGAGTGGTTTGGTTGACAGTGGGCGGAAGCTAATAAGACTCGAAAACAGTAAAAATGGCCACTGGATGGCGCAAAGTACGTTACATCTGTCAGAAAACCAGAAAATGTTTTCATTTCTTTAACAGAAAGCTATTTACCAAATTTCATGAAAATTCGTCAAGTAACTTCAGAGAAACACAGGAAACCGGAAAAAATGAAATTGCCAGCCTTGGTTGGATTGTCTTCTGTTGTAAACTTCATATTAACACGTGCTAAATCTAATAAAGATCCTGCAGAGGGCTTAAGAGACACAGGTATGGGTGGGGAAAAACTGTCACTTAAAGTGGTTTGGTTGATAGAGGGGCGAACGACAAAAAAACAGACTCGAAAATAGTACAAATGGCCACTAGATGGCGCAAAATGCCTCGAATCCATCCGAAAAAGGGAGATTAGCATCAACTCATTAATAGATGCCTATGTGCCAAATTTCATGAGAATTGGCTGAGGACCTTTGAACACAGAGGCAAAAAGAAAAAACTAAAATTGCCACTAGGTGGCACAGTGGTATTCGGGCCGGTCCGAAGCTCGCTGCCCTTTGTCGTCAACACTATAGGAACATACCTGCCAAATTTCAATAAAATCCAGCGCGGGGTTTAGGAAATACAGCCGCGGACCCCGGATGCCCAGACAGACAGCAATGTGCACCCACATATAAATATATGGGTGCATGAAAAGTGTAACAGCATCTATGAAATTCCCTCTAAATTGTTGTTTACACTTCAAAAGTTGATACGGATCTGACGACACGGAACAAGTTGTTCCAGTGTGTAGCGGGACTGACACGGAGCAAATTGACACCGCGGTGGCAAATTTTGCCACCTGTTTGTGAGGTAGAGCAGTTTGTGCCTGAACATCTTGCTCGTGTCAATGATGTCTAAACGCGAAACTGGGGCAAGGCGGAAAGGATCATCTCTACTGTGCTTGCCTAATGACCTACGTACGGGTTCTTTGTCTCTGCAACTCTCGTCGTTTGTAAAAAACTGCGCATGTGCGATCCAGTCTCTCCAGCCTGCAATTTTCGTCTTGCCACAGTTAGTGAGTTGTGTGTGCAAACGGCCGCTTGACACTGGTCAATTTGCTCCGTGTCAGTTGCACCGGGCCAAAACGTGATGTCTAAACGGGACTTATAGTAAAGTTTCAACAAACAAGAACAGATGATGACAAAACATCAAATTTTATTTTATCCTTGAAATTTTCAACAAGAATAAACAAACCATCATTTTTGTTCGAATTTGAAGGAGCTTTACGATGTTATTGATACCATCGTCTTGCTACGAATGTAAATTTTATTTTTGCTAAATTTTACAAAAAATGCATAATCTTGTGACTCAATTAATGACAGATTAGTAAAATTTCAAAAATCATTTACTGACTTCTACTTTCAGAAACGTGCATTTTTTAATTGGTTAAACCCTAGAATTTCATACTTATTTCCCTAAATACGCAAACTTGTTGATAAGGTCAACCATAAACTCAACACAGGCAACCAAAGTGATAGAAACCAAAAGAATGACACTGGCCTTGACTATAAAATGTGGTTACCTACTCAATGTTGAAATACATTAACGATGTCAACAGGAACAATAGCAGGCCGATTAAAAATGCTACCGAGTTCGTTATGTTAAATGAATAAAGCATCACATAATACAAGAAACATCAACGCGGAATGTGGATTATTTGATGGAATCGAAAATGAGAAAAATATTATGTGGGATTAGAAAGGAAATACGACAATCAAAGCTTACCAATAAAAATAAAGTAATGGATGGTCAAACACAGAACACGTGCTATGCGAACACTTCTACAGACAAGTCTATTTGGAACTAATAGATTACGTTTGTACAAAACAACAGTAATGAAAATAACGAAATTTACCAAAGTTACCTGTACATGAGAAATGTCCCCCCTATAATTTTAAACAGTGGAGTACTGCGGACCAGTGTGGTCTAGTGTGATGGTGCCCGCCTTCATTACTCGAGGTCGTGGGTTCAAGTCCCACCACTGGGCCACAATGCTAGACCCTTGAGTCAGGTTTCTAGCTCCTCAGCTCAGTTTTAACTATATATTAATAAAGCACAAAAATATTTCCAGGTGATCAGTGCAATGGGCACACATACGCGGCCTGCACACATCTGGTACAACGTGTACCAGACCGCCTGCAATTTTTTACAGCGGACCAACCTTTCAAGTTTTTGGGTACATTTCAATTTCTTGGGAAGAAAACATTACACTAGATGAGAATGACACACAAATTATCTTGAAAATGAGGCATTCAAAATAGAAGGAGATAACGATGAAACGAAACTCAGTGTTTTAACTTTGTTTTTATTCCTTCGACGTATCAAAAGTACCTTCCAAGTGACACACCTATCAACTCAATATGCATCTTCTTGGCTTAATTACCTTAAATGACACTACAAAACAGTCTTGATGTAAGACTCTGCATACATGCATGAAAACACATGGATTACAACTGCATCTATGTTTTTGTAGTCAACAACATTGCACAAAAGGTGATTTAACGATTACCACCAAAGGACCACAAATTTTATCGGGTTCACTGGCTCTGCATTTTCCAAAGTTGTAACATTGTTTCTCCGCAGTACATGTACTCATAAAAGCACGCACGCACGCATGCACATACATGTACAAAAGCATAATTTTAGTAAACAATATTTAAGGCATTAATCAAACAAACATCAGATAGTCAAGGTAACGAGGGCCTTTTTAGTAATGATGAGACATGATTGAACACTCACTGAACAGGAAAATGCCACACGACACATGTCAACAAATGGAGGACAAGGACATTTTTCTAATGACATTTGGAGCATAATGTGTGGAGATATAACAACAGCAACTAGGATTGATTACAGTTAGTGTGTCATGTCATATCAATTGTTAGCTGGCTGAATATAGTCACAGATGAGTCCACCCAGTAAACATAAATCACTGACCAACTTGCATTCATCAAGTCAGGAAGGAACTCAACAAGTGACCACCCCGCGCTTGGTTGCTTTCGTCAAAATTGGTCACCTCCAACAATATCATATGACCTCAAATAATGCGCTGATCTTCACGGTTTATTTTTAAAAATATGGAGGACATCAAGTTTCTCTATGGCTGGGCTGTTCAACCAACATCACCCAATCAACAGATACTTTAGGCAATATTTAGAAAGGACATTAATGGAATGACAAGTATTTCAAATATGCTAGATATTCAGGGTTGGCCAGCAGACACAGTCTCCAGTGTTCTAACCTTACTTACTTTGCTAATTTTCTCACCTGCTGAGAAATATAATGAATTATACCTAGGCAGTCTGCTGTATGTAGATAGCCTCTTAATGACTTACATATGTTACCTAGCACACTGAGGTGTTAATCAAAGTAAAAAACAATCCACAATTAAATATCACTGGAACAGAAAGCCATGTCGAATTTCATGTAACCCAATACATACATAACGAACTAAAACAGGTGAACAAGGTACCTCAAAATTAATTAACAAAAAAACGTATAATAACCCTAAATTTCAGATGTTCTTTTCAAATTAGGGATCTAAAATGACTCAACATATGAGATTGTTTTCACATTTCATTAAAGAAAAGGGCATTTGTCCAAAAAGTTCCCATCATTACAAATACCATTAATTTATATTTCAATGATAAAACAATATATTTCAAAATCATAGATCTAACCTCAACTTCATAATAAAAAACAACATTTCAGAGTAATAAAATTAAGAAGTACGAATATACAGGTCCTGTAGTAACTTTATCCTGTGCCATATTGTGTACGATTGCTAAAAAATCTCAAATCATCAACTGCAGTATAATGTGCAGGCAAAAGATCGGAAATCTTGAACAATTTAACAACTTAAAAACCAACCAATAATAACAACGGTCTTCAACTGTAACCTCTAGAAGCCCTGAAGCAACACGGTATTCCAAGATATCCCAGTACAGATTTCAGCTTCACCATCAGGTCAATGTTTAAAGTTTGAAGATAAAATGCTATCAAATTTGCTATTAAGAGCAAAAGCAGACACAGCTAAAATCAATGTTCTTCAAATCTCTGAAGTTTATAATAGTAAAGTCGGTCTTAACCTTGAGGATTTCTGGATTGAATTCTTATCTGTATTCTAAATCACTGTTGACAACATACTGTCAGTTATAAAACACCTGAGCTGTTATAAAACACCTGAGCTATCAATAAACAAATTACCAGAACTATGTGATAGAATAAATTACGAACGAAACTTTTAAGTGCAAAAAGAGTGCAAATAGAAAGTAATGGTGGCTAATCATCTTATCATCAGCCATCACAACTGACCGAGATGAACCAGAGCGCTCTCAGTTCTTTAAGGTCCAACTAGTGTTAAGGTGTACTCTTCATTTGCCACAATCTGGGTTAATAGCATTGCCCTATACATAAAGCCAGCAATAAAAACCACATCAACTTCAATGCTAGTAAAATTCAAGTCCGCTCAAAGGAACTTGGCGTAAATTGAGCTCACAAATGATTTTCGTCACACATGTACACGTCATGTTTTAACTTCTTTTTAGGCCGCGAAAACTTAAGCCACGGCAACAAAAGCACAGCAAGTGTGTTGAAGTCCATAATGCACACATACAAAAACTAACAAGTGAGGTCAACATTACAGTGCAAACAGCCCTGCATTACAAGCTATTCACCCTGTCTGAAATGGCATTCACTGTTCACCATGTACCTATGGCTATGGACTTTGAAAGCATCAAGTAGAAAAAGCCCAAGCTTAGCATTTTTAGACAAAAATAATGCAGCTCAACAACCTTTAGCAACACTGTGTATTATAGCTGTTCCATTGATACCCTTGTGTTGCAAATGGTAAACATATTATTCACATCTGGGTCACTGGCTAACATGGTGAATAGAATTAGATGGGTTTACAACAATCTAAATTTATGAATAAATCAAGTTTAATGCACTTTGAAACTAATCAAAAACATGGCTAAATATCAATGTCAACATATTAGCATAAGCAGGGTTTGCTAAAAACTCTGAGCAGGTTAAGCAAAACAAGTATTTTACAGCAACTACTAATACCTTCATGTGCGCTGGTTGCCTCTGAAGCTGGAGTGACCTTTTGACCTGAGGCTAGGTGCATAGTCAACTATATAGTCTCAACACCAGCAACTGGTGTAGCCTCACACCCAATAAACAACCTATAGTAGGCCTGATGTTGGCATTGACCGACTTGGATATCTGACAATCAATAAAAAGGCTTGAGAGACTTCCATTGAGAGAACTTGTAAACCTCTTTCATTCAAAACACAAGGGAAAATGCAAAATTGGGTTATCGATGAAGTGAAAAGGCATGCATAAATCAGCCCCTGGGCTGAGATGTGTTCCTGTCCAATGCCAAACTTAAGAAGAGAATTCCAATGGTAATCTTAAGATAACTGTGATAGTCAAGAGAACCATTTAAGTTGCTTCCAACAACTTTGTGACATGTCAAAATCAAGAAAGGTCTCTTTTATTTAAGAAAAAAACTTAGAGCATGGCAACAATTTCTCCTGAGATATTGTCACGAAGTAATTATGGCACCTTAAAATAATTTTAATGATAGTAATAAAAATCAACAAACATGCACAGAAGACTGAGAAACAAGTAGAATTTTGGTAACATAGAGAACAGATATATTTATCTTATCCCATCTAAAAGAGTGAGCGAGATCAAAATCTCAACAATTTAGAACACAACATGGCAAACAAAAAGTGGTTACAAAGCTCACTATAGTTGAGATTTCGCTAGTCGTGCAAGTTACCCAAAAAACAGGCGATTACGCCAGCACTTTAGCAGCCAGACCTCGTCAAAGGACGCAAATTTACATCAGGGAGACGCTACCGTTGTTACTGCTGAGCCAAAACGACTATAAACTCCCCCTTCCATCACAACTAACTTTTGATTTACCATCCACTTACTGCTGTGAACTGTGTTACCTCAATTCAACATGTTACTTAGTCAAATCAGAGGCATTTCAGGGTTTTGAAAGAACTGTCAATTTGTTGTTTCTTCAGATCAAGCTCATTGAATTACAGGTCACGGCATGACCTGAATTTTTACTAGCTTCAACCACAGAAATAAGGAACTGTCAATTCTACCCCAGAACTTCTGAACAGAGTACGGCGGTACGAAGACAAGACCAATTTTATAACAGTACGTTGCCTAAATTAAAACCTATTTTTGACAGAAAGTACAGGTTTAAAGCAGCTAAAATGTTTTAATATCAATTCTCACTTCAAAAGCATTGTAGGTGGTGAGAACTACTTGTAAAATGATCCCATTCCAGACAGGGTAACTATCTGTCTGGCTAAAATTGTTAATATTCTGCAACCGAAAAAACAACAGTTATTGCCAAATTGCAGAACCAGGGAAAGTTGCAAGTAAAACCAAAATTCCTCTCTTTCTCACCTTCATCTGACTAAGAAAACAAGCCTACCTCCAGACAAACACCAGTTTTTGGAATTTTTGTGACTAGAGAAGTAAAGACTAAACCATGTGCAGTCCATTTCTCATCTTCTCCCATCTACATTGTTGTCATGGATTCATGAGGTCTGCCACATGTGTTGGGGTATATACAATTTCTTCCACAAGCCAGAACGGTTATGTAACATCCTGCACATTGCAGAAGCAAAAATCTCTGACCTGCCTTCTAAAACACAACACAGGGGAAGGTCAGTGACACAGTCAACCAAACACAATCCAAAACAGGTGAAAGAAGGTCTTGAAGAAAAGTTCAGGTCACTGGTACTGCTATTGGACACTTTCTGCTGATTGACAAGCAGCAAAAACCATATTGACCAATGCATTTTGGCAAACTTTCATTCACCAACTTACAGTAAAACATGGCGCACAAGAAATTTCATTTCTTATGAAAGACAAATAGCCCTACTTAAGAATTTTCCCATTTCCAAATAAAAGCTTTGAACAATCGTTGAAGTATTGCCAGATATGAAAGTAATTTTGCTCAACTTTACATATTTCATTCAGAATTAATTGTCCGCAATCATGTCACTTTTACATTACTAGCTACTGCCAGTCAAAATGAAAAATTGTATGCATACACAACACAGGTTTATCCAATGTTTCAAAATAGAGCAATCAAATAAGTTTACCAATTTCTCAGGGTGTCCATGATCAGAAATACATTGTGACTGCGTTTTTATGATCCCAAGTCAAACTGTTGTTATAGAGTGGTATGTTGCTATGGAGACATGGATATGTTAAAGCATTTATTGCATCTTACATCATATCTCAATCAACTTTGTTATTGTGGATCCTCCAATGAGCTTTCAAAACTAGTGTCAGCAGGTTAAAAATTGATGCCAGTGCTTCCTTGCTAACTGAACAGGGTGTCTCAATACTGAGCAGGGTGTTCTAGATAGAGTGCCTACATTTGGGTCAGGGTGTCTGTAGTATCCACTGTTTTAATATAGTATTTTAGTTGACCACCAGAGGCCAGTAGTGTAGGAGGTCAAGGTCTGGTAATAAAAGTATTGAAATGTTTGCCACTTAGTTCCGTAATATTTCCCGTGACTCCAAAAGTTAAGATACAACATTTGGCGACGAGGAAATCCAAACCCTAAACTTAGTGAGAACTGTCTGGACTATAAATTAGCGCCGTCACTTCCGACATGGCGACATACATTACCGTTAACCCTGTCGGTCCAATTGACCCCCATGGTCCATTTGGACACTCCAAATAGTTAAGGAGATGGCTCAATTAACGTCAGGAGCTCCAGCACATGAAAAATGGCAACTTGGCATTCATGTTTGTCTGAAAAACTTTTAACAGTAGTGACTGACACAGGCAACATTAGCATTCTTCAAAGGCCGTGTCATACTAACATCGATGTGTCAATGTTTGGGATCAGAATGAACAGTTAACGCTGGTCCTGGATAAAAGTTAACAGTGCCAGATTTCACAGCAGACTGTGACTAATAGTCTCCATAACTGTCGGATTACCATTATGTGGTGTTATTAACACACTACAAAAGCAGGGCTTGGAATGACCAACGACAAAAAAGAAAGTTTTACAGGTGATCTATCGTTCTACAAACAAATAGGCTTACGTGATGGAAATGTTTTTTGCATGAATACAGTCAAATAATGATAAAATGAGAGGAAAAAGAGGAAACTGGAAATAACATAACAGGAAATCAAAACTAAAAAAGAGGAAATCCTTTAAAAAGAGGAAAATTCAAAGGCCTGAGAAGATGCCAACAGAAAACGATGTACTTGGTGACGAATGCAAACTACACTACGACCCAAAATTGATTACTGTTTTTGATAATCAATTCACACAAGTAAATTACCGGTGAGCACTAGCCTGAGCAGTGGGCGCTTAATTGAAAATTCTAAACAAGAGCAACTCAAAGCGTTGCAATGCGCCCACGAATGCACTGCAAACAGTGTGCTTCTAGGGGGTGTATTTAGTATAATAAAAATGGTCATTAGATGGCACAGAAGACATTGAACTTATCCAAAAATCGGAAGGTGTCATCATCTCTCACAGCTATTTGCCATATTTAATGAAAATCCATCTAAAAACGCCAAAGATACCAACTAAAGGCAATTGCCACTAGGAACCACATCCACAGATGCAAAATATGTACTAGGAGGCACCACAGTAGTCGGCCCCATTCAAAAATTATCGTCAGCTGTCCTCTTCCCAGTAAGAACATGTGATCAATTTCATAATTATCCTAAGAGAGGTTTCGCTAAAAACAGACTTAAATCTAATAAAAACAGCCACCAGGTAGCACGCAGTACATCAAATCTAACTGAAAATGGAAAAAATGTCATCGCTTAACTCCAAAGATACTGAAGAAGACAGAAAAAATAACAAATGTCCTGCTACTAGGAGCCACTGCAGTTAGAGCTGTCTGAAGATCATCGTAAGCCATCCTTTTCACAGTAAGAACACATGTCAATTTTCATAATCGTCCTTACAGTGGTTTGGCCCATAAACAGGCACATGGCAAAAAACAAGATCGAAAAACAGTAAAAATGGCTACTAGGTGGCGCAAAATAAGTTGAATCCCTCAGAAAACAAAAATGTGTCATCGTTACTTTAATAGAAACCTATTTACCAAACTGTATCAAAATCCCTCCAGGAACTCCAAAGAAACAGAGGAAAAAGAAAAAAGTCACCAGATCGAGGGCACAGTGCTCGTTGGATCTGTCCAAAAGTCACGGTCGTCTATTGTCAACTTCATATAAATACACTTGCTAAATTTAATAAAGATCTTGCAGTGGGTTTAGGAGATAGCCATGGGTGCAAAAAAAACTGCCACTAGGATGCACCACAGAAGTCAAAGTCGTCGGTAAAGCATTGTCAACCATCTTCTTCACAACAAGAACATACATGCCAATTTTCACAATCATCCTTAGTGGTTTGGTTGATAGAAGGACCCCAAAAAACAGACTCGAAAACAGTAAAAACGGCCACTAGGTGGTGCAAAATACATTGAAACCATCCGAAAACGAGAGGATAGTGTCACCTCAATAAAAGATGCCCATGCGCCAAATTTCATGAAAATCCATTGAAGACCTTTGAAGATAGAGGTAAACATAAAAACCTAAAATTGCCACTAGGGGGCACAACAGAGCTTGGATCCGTCCAAAATTCGTCGTCGTCNACCCATTCAAAAATTATCGTCAGCTGTCCTCTTCCCAGTAAGAACATGTGACCAATTTCATAATTATCCTAAGAGAGGTTTCGCTAAAAACAGACTTAAATCTAATAAAAACAGCCACCAGGTGGCACGCAGTACATCAAATCCAACTGAAAATGGAAAAATGTCATCGCTTAACTCCAAAGATACTGAAGAAGACAGAAAAAATAACAAATGTCCTGCCACTAGGAGCCACTGTAGTGAGAGCTGTCTGAAGATCATCGTAAGCCATCCTTTTCACAGTAAGAACACATGTCAATTTTCATAATCGTCCTTACAGTGGTTTGGCCCATAAACAGGCACATGGCAAAAAACAAGATCGAAAACAGTAAAAATGGCTACTAGGTGGCGCAAAATAAGTTGAATCCCTCAGAAAACAGAAATGTGTCATCGTTACTTTAATAGAAACCTATTTACCAAACTGTATCAAAATCCCTCCAGAAACTCCAAAGAAACAAGAGGAAAAAGAAAAAAGTCACCAGATCGAGGGCACAGTGCTCGTTGGATCTGTCCAAAAGTCACGGTCGTCTATTGTCAACTTCATATAAATACAGTTGCTAAATTTAATAAAGATCTTGCAGTGGGTTTAGGAGATAGCCATGGGTGCAAAAAAAACTGCCGCTAGGATGCACCACAGAAGTCAAAGTCATCGGTAAAGCATTGTCAACCATCTTCTTCACAACAAGAACATACATGCCAATTTTCACAATCATCCTTAGTGGTTTGGTTGATAGAAGGACCCCAAAAAACAGACTCGAAAACAGTAAAAACGGCCACTAGGTGGTGCAAAATACATTGAAACCATCCGAAAACGAGAGGATAGTGTCACCTCAATAAAAGATGCCCATGCGCCAAATTTCATGAAAATCCATTGAAGACCTTTGAAGATAGAGGTAAACATAAAAACCTAAAATTGCCACTAGGGGGCACAACAGAGCTTGGATCCGTCCAAAATTCGTCGTCGTCGGCTACTGAGGAAAACATCTGCCAAATATCATCATGATCCTGCAATGGGCTTAGAAGATACAGCTGCGGACGCAAGATGTCCAGACGCTGAACGCTGGATGCCCAGACAGAGATGACGGCAACATGCACCCACATGTAAATATGTGGGTGCATAAAAATGACGTTGGGCACTAAGCAGAGCACTGGGTGCTTAATCCAAAAGTTTCCAAAAGTAGGAGGTGGGTGCTTGCATGAACATGGATGTTAACCCAAACATGAATGGTATGAGCATATCCAATTGCAGTGCATCTTCAAACCAGCAACTGACTGGAAAGAACACGGTAGTCAATTTTGACTGTGGTAACAAGTCTCTCCTTTATTTTCTGTTACTTAATATTTAGAACATCAATATTTTCTCAACAGAAAGTTGATACCGTAAATTCTAATCAATTTCAGACAAAAATAACATAATCGCAATTTTCTCACTTTTAATGACTTCTTGCATTGTTATGAATGTCCAACACTTGTCAAACTTTTGTGTGACGTTAGATATCAAACAAAGCTGGAAAACGGTGAAGTATTAATTTGGTGCAGTATATTTTGTAAAAAATGAGAAAATAAAATTTCAGCTGTCCTAAATTGGTAAAATTTTACAATAATTAAATGTCATTTTGTAAACTTCGATGCTATTAGTATTTGCACTAATCTGTATGTTTATGACCTTGTTATGACCTTGTTCATGTATGTGAATTCCCAAGTGACCACAAGAGTTCAAGAAATCAGGTATAATAATTCTTTAAAAAATTCAGTTTATTTAAATAATCTAAGTCATTTTGAAAGTGATTATGTATTAGGAAATGTTTTGTTCATTTTGAGTTTGATTTACAATTCACATCACAAGGAAAAAGTCTGCTGAATGTTAATAAAGTTAAACCATGCAGGAAACAAGAGGTTATCTCAAAACACATATGTAGTCTTTACAATAATCACATTCCTCTTACGCTAATAAAATACACCTCAGTCCAACATTAAATTAGCTTCAACAGAGGTCAGTCTTATGACAGTGATTGTACATTTTCTAATCAGGGTACAACCCTCAAAATGACAGATAGAAAAATCTAGTTTTACACAAATGACATTACGCTTATTTAAGAGGATTTTGACCACTGTATGACAATTCTATATGTACCTCAATTTAAACGACCATCTGTCACCCTTGGGGCGGCTTTGTAGATATTCTTTTTGAATCAGTCATCATTTAAATTAAAAGAGACACAACCAGTAGAATACAGTGGTAATCAACTTCGATAAACTTCATCTAATAAGAGTAAGATTATGCTGATGATTTTAACAAGCCAATGGCCATATTGACTGAAATTAGCTACCTTGGGTGTAACAATTCATGCAAAATAACATGTGAACAAAATTGTTTTTCCCTATGACAATGAATACAGAAAAAAGTGTAGGACACTCGTTGACGGGATGATTACAACTGCATTCGTATTACTAAACTCCAAACTACCTTTACCTAAGCTTACATGAAGGCACTGGTGATCACCCAATTTAGAGTCTTTTCGTTGTTTGAGAGTATTCTGTATACTTGAGCTGTCATCAAAATTACATATGCAAGTTCCCACCAATTCAAGGATTTCATCTACAACACCGCCGCCATTATCTCAAATGCACTGTGGGGAAGTTGTCAGCTTGTAAACATCTGGTGACATCACAGATAACTTGCGATTGTTTAACCCCATTCATAACTTATTGCATTTTAGGTGATGAGTTTTAACTTTAGCGTAAGTGAAAGGGAGTATGCCTTCAAATCTTTTTCACAAAAAACTTGGTCTATGTACTTTTCAGGGCATTTTGATGATTGTAATCAAGCTTCTGATTTTCTATGATGGTCGTACTTACAACAAAAAAGAAACTGTAGTACCATAGATGAAATCGCCCAAATTAATAATGCGATTGGAAGTACCTGTAAAGATGCAGCACCTGAGAATCAGGTGTTTATTTATTGTGATGTTTAAAATGAGGGTGGCCTCTTCAGTGACAGCACTGCTTTCCAAGAGAGCCCTCTACAACAAAAACAGTAATATAATACAATGAAGTAATAAAACAACAATTAAATATGCGTAAAAAGATACAATTAAAACAGGTTGAGAATTAAAACAATAAATAAATGACGAAAAATGGTGAAAATATACTAAGAGAGATGAAATAAATAGATGACAGTGAGAGTATTTACGATAATGGAAAGAATGACATGATTGAGACAGGTAGGGTAAAAAGGTTAGGTTACTTGCAGCTACTTTTTAATATTACGTTTGAAAATATCAATTGAATCGGACCGTTTAATTTCTGGGCTAAGAGAATTCCATATTGTAGCCGCAGCATAGATAAAAGATCTCTTGCCAGTCTCGGTTTTAATTTTTTTTTTTAAAGACACATTTCCAACAACAGAAGAGCGTGTAGAATATACAGCTTGATTGCTATTGAATTTTCGGCTAAGATATGCTGGAGCCAAGCCATTGATACATCTGTATATACAACAGGCAGAGAGATATTTATTTCTTTGTTTCACTTTCATAAATCCCAGCTTGGAATACAAGTCATCGACCTTGGTGTCCCGAATTCTAGTACCCAGGATAGCCCTGGCGGCTCTATTTTGGATTACTGGGACTTCGCTGACAAGTGTGTTCACCCAGGATTTCAAAAATAGAGCACCCAAAATGGGTTTCCCAATTTCCCAAGAAGCCTATGACCAATGATATGTGACTGGGTTTTGAAGGCTTAAATTCAAATTGATATTGTTGAGACATGGGTCTATAATTGTTATTGTATTATACATCACACCTTTTATCATCATTGCTAAAATCCATCAGACAGTTTACACCAACCTTTATTTTATTTACAATGGCACAACATTACAGTTGGTCATTTCTCTGGCCATTCTGATGTGTTGCAGTGTTCTCAAGGCCCTTTCATACGAACTTAACTCCGGTATGAGCAGAGCGTGGATGTAAACTGCGAAGTTTATTGATTCAGAACCGTTCATACCAAGTTCGGTAGTAAACGACAGGTGACCTGTCACCATCGAAGTTATCGCTAGGTAGCGTTGATTCATCCATGCACGCTAAGATTTACCATAAACGTTTGGGTTAACACCCTGGGCGGTTAAATTGGCAAACCCAAAAAATCAGGGGTGGGCGGTTAACCAGACATGGGCGCTTAAACGTGAAATTTCAAGAAATTCAGAGTGGGCGGTTAACTGAACATGGGCACTTATTACGACAAACAACTGCCCTGGGCGGATAATCTTACCTCATGATCAGAGTACCACATGACACACGTACTCGGAACGCGTAGAGCTTTTCAAAGAGCTTTATCGTCAAGTCGCCAAAATGCTGCTAAAAGTGTCATAACAGCGGACGATCCCAAGAAATGTACTGTTGCCCACAGATTAGTCAATTACAATTAAATTTACAAAACTGGTGAGTAATAGCCCTGTGCCGTCCTGCGAACTTATTAGAGCTGTAGTGCGCAGACAACCAGTAACAATAACTTGGATTGCAACTATTCTCACGCGATGACACTTTAGAAGTGCGTGCGTGCGAGCTTCACGTGTTGCAGACGTCACAGCAGACATCAAATTTATGGTGCTAGCTGTCAAGTTCCGAGTCAAAGACCAGTTTTAAAATTAATGAGGAAATAAGTTAAAACAAATTCAGGTGTTTTTTGTGTTAGGGATGTTTATGTTGGAGATTAGATTAGATTAGATTAGACTCCGTGACTCATTTTCAACGTATGGTTCTGTGGCTACCTGTTTTATCTTGACCGCCCGGCATTGCTCACTTCCAATTGCGTGAAACATGCCACACAAAGAAGATGAGAATCGGGGGTAAGCGGACATGAGCCAGTCGTCAATCAAAAGTTACCGCAAAGGCATTACTCAAAAACAAGCATTTGCTTAAGATTTTATTTTAAAATTACTAACACTACGACTGGGGATGAGTCTAGTGAGCGCGTACAGTAGAGTCCGAGGAAAAAATTACCAATTCGTACACCTATCTGCGTCGGTAAAAAACAATTCGTAGATGTAGCCACAATTCTTCGGGTAACCGGCATCCGTGGTTTGCGTGGCTACACGACTAAATTAGTGAAGAGCTTCAACCAGCAACGCGTCCTTTCCAAGTCAGTGTTTTGCAACCAAGACTCCGCGCTCGACATAATGAACTACAGGTCGCACTGGCGACCTGAAATTTGGAAATGCGAGCCGAGATTAAAGACATCTTGTACCTGCCACCGGCAAATTCCAACCTACGCGAGCCGTTTTTTTTGGGGGGGGGTAAAATAGATAGGCCTACCAGGCAAACATAAAGTAACTCGAAAAACATCTATTTTACACGCAATATGTACAGATTATCCTATTATAATATCACTTACGGCAATATCGCACTGCAGCACTGGTCGGTGCCGCTATTTGCGCACATTATGCCGTCACTAGACTTGGAAATGCCGTCATGTAATTTTACAGCCTCTTTCAATATGGGTCTTGTTTTACGTGACAAAAGACAGTGGCTGGATTCAGCACGCGCGTACATATGACCCACCTGTCAATCACATATGTTGTTGTCAAGGTAACATGCACTCCAGAGTGTGGGAACTTACACGCGTGCACCACTTCAGAGATAGCACATCAAAAGAGAACAGCGACAGCCCTACGTACAGGAGTACACCGGCGCGACACTGTCCTTTTAAGCTGTTGTTACAAAAAAAACAGTATTTCACAAAATTCCTTTGTTCCAATGACCCAAAACTACAAAGTCAAGTCTGCTCCAATATTTTCCGGCTCGATGATCCCTGGACCCGATGTTCCATGCCCGTAGCTAGCTGCGTGCAAGTCATTACCACTGCCGCCAATTTTCAATCAATTACATCTTAGATGTCTCAGACTCGAATGGTAAGAACATTGTTCAGGCTGAAACTGCCCAATGTAGAAACAAAAATATTCGGTAAGCTAAAAGGCCAGGTGGATACGATAATTCACTGGTACGCCTGTCGCAAGAAATCGTTCTATAAAGAACCACCAGCGACTAAGGCGAAATCTGCTTATGCCAACTTGTCTGAGATGCAATAAGCGAATAACAAAATTTGACTTGCAGTTTTTTATTTCTTCAAGATGACACACAAACATCCAGTAACGTATTGCCAACCTTTGAATTCAGAAATCGAGAGACAGCAAATCGGCCAGTGAGCTACACTGTCCGTTCAGTCGCTATACATCCTCGATAACCTGGCAATAACACTCATCAAAATAGGGAGAATTTGACATCTTTCCGTGAGTTGTGGAAATTCTTCAAAATACAAGAGCTTCCTACCAAAAGCGAATTGGAAGGGTTGGCAAAACCACTGTCACATTTCTCTGGCCCAATTTTTTCGAATATATGTTTTATATAGTGCACTGCAGACAGAAATTCAGCGCGGCAGACCGAGTCGCTAAAAGCTGAGGCAATGAAGCCGGCGGGGTTCTTAAACTTTTTGAACATGGGAAGAAAATAAAGTGACAAACGTTCAAGTATTATATTTTGAAGTAAATCCATGACCAGAGACAAGAATTTGTTACTTGTATTATAATTCACATTGCCAAACCTCCGGCTCGGAGGCCATCGTTGCACTCTAGTTGTGATCATCGATCTAAAAGTCGGGGAATCGCGCGTTTGGGTAGCACTGGGCGCTAAATCTTCAATCTTTAAAAGTCGGAGATGGTTGCTTAACCGAGAGGTGGGCGCTTAACAGGAAATCTTCAAAAACGGCAGATGGGCGGTTAACCGAGCAGTGGGTGGTTAAATCGAAAATCTACCTAAAGTAGGGGGTGGGCGGTTAACTGAGCATGGGCGTTAACCCGAACGTTTATGGTATAATGCGATGAATATTTTCAGTCATCCAGTTGAGTAATCAAGGTAGAAAAATAATAAATCAATTACTGGACTTACGGTTATATAGAGATGGCTACATTACGTCCTCCTCTCAAGGACTTCATCAGGCCACTGAGGTGTCATGTGACTCGTCATGTGATCCATGGCACAGTTTGCGAGGGATGCCCTTTAGTGCCGTGGAATGTGGCCCCAACTCTCCAAAACATCGACACATCGACATAAGTATGAAAGGGCTTAAGAGTAACAATCATGGGTATCTGGTGCTCATTGTGGGAAATTAGGTGGATACCGGTAGTATATTTTTCCTAGTGCATGGAGGGGTGTGAGCCTGGGACCTTTCGCCTGTCAGTCCCACGCTCTAACCTGAGTCATCCATTAAGGCGGCAATACGTGATGTACTCGAGCCCAAAACAACTTTCTGACTCCCAAGAATATTTGTGTTTCCAAAAACAACACTATTGTCTTCTTCTCACAAGTTATAGTGAAATTGATTACAATAATCGCCTAGACAAATTCAACATGTTAGTGTCTCCAACTTTCGAGTCTAAGCTGAAACCGCTCACAACATGACTTAAAACCGAAGCCATACCAGACAGTCAGTTCTCCCAAAGCCCTGTGATCACTTCTAAACAGAGTAAGGAATAAGGCAAGACCATTTTTACAATGGTCATTGGCCTAAATCAAAGGTTGGTTTTAAAAGAAAGCACGAGTCAAATTTTGTCTCAACTTCGGGCAAAATTTGATATACTTATATCTTCGCTGTTGCCTGAGGACTGGTAGCCAGGTGTCACTAGGCTACTGGAGGCTGACAATGCCATGTAGCATCATGGGTATTAGCTTCTTTGATTTTTCTTCAAGTCCAACCTGTTTCACTTCAGAGTATCACAATGTTATCATACTGGATGTTGAGTTTTTTTTACCACGTAAGCTCTGCTATTGCCTTTTATATCGCATATCTGTGTTCATAAATCCTTTGGCTTTATTGTTTCGCACATAGAGTATTCACCACATTCACAGAGATGTAGTATTCACCACATTCACGAGGGATTTGATAACGCCATCTATCAAATCCCTTAGGCTAGGGTAGCCAACTAGATCTGGAAAGTGACTAATGGTGACACATTCCCACTATGTACCTCTGTATTAAGTTTCAGCAAAATTGGTGTAGTTGTTTTACCAAAAACTGATGGACAAGGATTTTTTTTAGAAAATTGAAACGACCAAGTGGGGTACAGAGATATTTTAGGAAAAATGACAAAAATGAAATAAATCTTGATCAATGAATACGTGTAAAGTTAAAGTTACATATCTCCTAATTTTGCAAAAAAAAATGTTATTCTTAAAAATGCAGGATGTGCATACAGCAAAATATGTGAGATTTTGAAAAAAGTAAATTTCAAACAATTAGTTTCTGTTTTCTAGTGAAAAAACGCTGATTTTGGAAAAGCTGTCATCAACAACTACAGTTTGATAATGTGCAACCTGTCAGCCAAAACTCCTATCAAAGTTTTACCAAAAGTGCAAAGCCCTATTGTTTGTAAAGCAACACATTATGTCGAGAGAATCAGCTGTCTATAGTATGGTTTCAAAGTTTTGAACATTTTTATTCATTGGTATACCCCGTAAAAGTCAGATTGTGATGGACAGTGTGTTAGATTGCAAGATGAAGCACGTATGTGAGCAGATAGCATGCGAGACTTGATTTCCTCAAGTCCAAGTTAAACTCAGTCGAGAAGCGGACGAAGGTCTGCAACTGATGTTAACCGATCATCTGGATTAGAAAACCTGCCACGAGTTCAACACAACTGTCACAAATCCTACCCATCACACAACTCTTATTGTATATCTCAGCCTGTTTTTACAGGGGGAACAGTTGTCACGGTGCAACTTGCTCCACCCCATAAGTCACATTTACCCCACAACAGATCACAAACTGGATCAGCACGAGTCATTTACACAAATACTGTCTACGCATACTCGCATAAACAACAGTGAACGTCCAAACCATGTGGAATGCCAGGAGATCACTGGTATATAGTTACTGCACAAGCGCATTGAAATATGACCCCTTTCCATCCTGCCTTAGTTGCGTTCAGATGTGTACTTGACACTGGAACAACTGATGGAGTGCAACTCGCTCTACCTCTCAAGACGGTGTCAAAAATGGCCGCAGCGGTGTCAACCTGCTCCGTGTCAGTCGTGTTTACACTCACACATTCGCTGTTGTAATACTGAATGTAGAAATAAACGAAAGTCAGATGAACATTTCAAACACGAGTCTTTATTCTAACACTGAAAACTGGGCAAACCCTGTCGTTCTCACAAATAGATATAACGCTTATACTACATGCGCCGATCAGCTGTTCCATGTTATAGGTTCGTGACAGCTGTCTCCCGTTTAAATGCGCTTCAGTGTTGTTTCATGCAATTTATTCCATGATAAACACAACATTGCCTGTGACTCACTCAAAGGCGACCTGCTGACCTACATTGTGCTCCACCTATAAGTGAAGCACGTGCTACACTTCGGACAAGTTCCAGTGTCAAAACATGCTGAGAAATGCAGCATTAGTTTGAACAATTACACTTTAGAGGGCTACTTGAATACATTACAGCAACTGCCATGACAGTAAAACATAGTTTAGAACGTAAACAGAGAACAAAACCCTAAGCGTTCAACTATTGGTGCAAAATAGTATTTTTCAGCCATTGCTGTAAAGGCACCACTGACTCCAAATTTTGAAACACAGCAACTCGAGAAAGAGTCCAACGATTTTTTGACAACAAAAAGTCTCAATGTAAAAACAACCTCTCACATTTTTTATTAGGGCTTCAGTTGTTTCATGTTTAATTTAAAATCAAGAGTCACAATATTTCCAGATAAGTGCTTATCACTGAACATATTTTTACCATTAAAAACATCGATGCTAGCTATGGAAAATGCCATACACTATTCTTGAGCTTTCTTATCCAAGTTTTAATAAAGAAGATTTGACGAATGTTGGTGACAGGACCTTTTCCCTAACAGCGTACCTTTCAAAAATGCATTGTCACATGACGAGAGTAGCTAAGTGTTTAGAATGACATGAACACATTGACTCAGAAATATATATCTTTTAAGGGTTACCCACTTATTAAGATATTTCATGAAGACAACATGTTAATTAGGGATCAATGTACTCTTTAACTTTTTTAATAAGGTGGCATCAAAGTCCTAATTGTCATAAAGAAAATGACAACACCACAAACACGCACAGCAGTACACTGTGACCATAGTCAAAAAGATGGATAGCATCATACAAAACAAGACAATTTTGCAAACACTAATTTGTGTTAGCACTTTTACGCTAAAATGCCTAGTGTGACAGCCCATTATCATCACATTTTTAATGACCTAAAATTAAGTTCTGAATAAATATCCCGCAGATTTTTGCAATCTGTCGATTTTTTAGCATCGAAAACTTTCCCTGGTACTTTTAAAACAGGGACACACGCACAAAACAAGTCCTAACAATTAGGACAAAATTAAATTGAAGAACTAATTGGAAACCAGTCAGGTTCTGACACTTTGCAAGAGTAAATGCATACCAGTGAGCAAGCTATTGGCCATACAGTAATAATTCATTAGCAACTGATACATGGCCTGGGCACAATGCAGGCTTATCAGCCTGCAGCCAATACTTAGGCCTCTACAGCTACAGTGACCAAGACCATGGCAGCCATTACTTATACCTGCACGAGTCAATTACTAGCGCCAAGAAAACTAACCTAGTACCAAACACAGACTTTCATTCTGGGTGACACAAACGTGTAAATCAAGATCACAAACACAGTTTGGAAGTAACCAATCTGAATAATAAGTACACAAGACCATCCACAGTTCATAATTCCATTCAAGAGTAAATGTCTACGTTTGAATTACGTTTTCAGGTGTAGACATTTAGAGCAGTGCAGCATTCCATACACAAGAAACTCGCAAAAACGCAAGATCATTCAAGTGTTTACGAGAAATCACAGTAGGTTTACTTGGAAGCATCACGCATTTTCCGAATGCAAACCAGCTTCAATGTATATGTGCCAATAAACAAGTATGCATTCATCAACCATGTGAAAACAGAATATGCATAAAAAATGTCCTTCCATAGAAATAGCTCACAGAAATTGTCATCACTATTGCAACCTAGAGTTACACAACAATCTATCAGCAGCTGCAACTGACCCAGCTGTGAGCAAGAAACAACACTTGGCCACTCATATGACAACTCTCAAAATACCAAAAGAATGTCCATGGTTGTACACAGCACTAACAGAGACTAAGAGTTAGTTCAAGTTGCCACAATAAATTTTATACACCAGATTCCAACCCTAGCAAATCTGGGCCTAAACTCCAAAAGCAGATCCCTAACGTTTTGAGAGAAATGTTCTGTCACCACATGTGTTTTTTCATAATTCACGCAACCACTCCATCTTTTGACAGGCACACCAACAACTCACTCAAGTTAAATCATAGAAGTCATCAACACTCCAGCACAGAAGACCTGCATGATCATATACAGACTGACCACTGGGGTCAGTGCAGTTAAGGGTGCACTCAGATAACACTCATGATATCTGTATGCATATACCCAACATCAAACTGATAACAAATGACCCCTCTACCCGGAGAATGTCTCACTTCTTTCTCAAAACCAATACCTTTCTTTCATGAAATCTTTGTGGACCCTATTGGTACAAAAGCAGCTTCCGATATAGGAGCGACATGAAGAAATACACCTTGTCATTAGATGGCGCTAGTGTAGTTGGTAAACACAGTTCACTATTATGTCGATTTAATACAGAAGGATATTTTCCAGCATTTTTCTTTTCTTTGTGACCATCACGTCGTCAAATTTCCACCACTGTGCAGTGGGATATTCATAGGATTCACAGAAAAGTGTTCAATGTCTCGAAATGTTTAGGAATGAAGCAAATTACATTTTGTTTCTTTCAAATCGTGTCTCGCACAACTGAATTAGAAATTAGGTCAAGTGAAAGACGTTTGTGTGCTATCACAATGCCAGAGAATTGTATGTAGAATGCTTCTTCTTCCAGAGTTGAAGATCAAATGAAAATTCCTGTGGTATAATTCTACACATTCTAACCACAAGCTGCCCACATTATCTGTCCTTAATATAACTAGATACAACACAACTAGTTTTCCATGAGCCATTCCACCAGTCGATTATTTTTTAAATACAACAAATCATACTTTGTTTTTATCCAAGACAAACAACAGCAATTATAAAGTTAGGACAGACTTGATGTCACCACAACACACTCAATAGACCGTTTGCTAGTTCAGAAGAAAAGTGTATTTTAGTCCCACTTCCTCTGGCGTCATGGTGCTACTACGTCATGGTGCTACTACGTCATGGTGCTACTACGTCATGGTGCTACTACGTCATGGTGTTACATCATGGTGCTACTACGTCATGGTGCTACTACGTCATGGTGCTACTACGCCATGGTGCTACTACGCCATGGTGCTACTACGCCATGGTGCTACTACGCCATGGTGCAACTACGCCATGGTGCTACTACCAGATACTACATAACGAGAAGTTTGCAAGACCTTATGCTTGAGGTTTGTTAGAACTCATGCTGGTTTTTCATATGCGAGGTTATGAAACAAGATGGCAATTCTGCCCCATTTTTCCGGTAAGTTTGGAAAGCCTCAAGTCGTCCATTTGTCTTGTAAAATTGCAACAATGCATTCCACAAGAAGTACTGCTTTTTGTTAGTTGTTCATTGTTTGTCTTGAACTTGACATGTCATCACCAGCTAGTGTCCATCCTTTGGCATAAAACTTAAGGAAAAAACATTCATCACTCTGAAAACTCAGAAAAAAATACAAGTTCATTAGCAGGGCTTTAGACACATATTGCTCTACAATCGTCTTCTTTTTGCACCCAAAACACGCAAATCAAGAAAAACACTTGTTTGAAAGGTAAACAAGTAAGAAGTCTCAAGGTTGGTCTCTAATACAACAGTACTGATAGAATGCCTAGTACAAGAAGCAAGGTACAGAAGCTATCTCACAAAGCCCATAGTTGAGACAGTAGTTTCGCGCACCTGCATAAATCTAGGCCACTCGTCTCCATCGTCAATGTAAATCAATAAAGCATCACGCAACACCACGTAGACATGGAATAGTATAACGCAACACTTCATCGAACTAACCTAACAAGACAGAAACAACAGCCGTTTTCAGAGATACAGCAACAGCACTGCAAAGAAGCAGCGAGGATAGTACTTTTTCTAGGAGGAATTTCAGCGGCACCAACAATTCAAGATTAATACTCTTGCAGAATTTGGGATGTTCAAATGATTCACAAAAACACTTGTAAAATATACACGGATAAACCAAATTATAGTGTGTTTCAACCATTCCCTGAGTGGTTCAAAATTGAAAAGGAATCAAGTGGAATACACTTTCACGATCATACTGCATTAGAGAGTTCTCCACAAGTTAAAGACTTTAATAATATATTTTAATCCAAAATTGATTTTTCGTTCAAATCAGGATTCTGAAAATTCACAAGAAAGATTCAAAAACATGAGATTAACACAAGAACATGTCTCCCTTAGGTTTAAGACTTGCAATACAGCCAATAACACTCACACCTGAGGAAAACAAATTCATGTCATTGAGTTACGGCTATACAATCACGACCAAGTCAATGGGGTTCAATCTAAAATTACCTTTAATAATTGCTGGTAGACCTTCCCCCAACTCAAGCACACTACTAAAAACTTGTTTCATAGTGCAACTACAAAATCATATTCTGCACCTTCCAATGAGTCCCATTTATCATCACTTTTATTCTATTAATGGTTACACAAGGTATCAGCCTTGTCAAATCTTTTATTGCTAACAACGGCTAGTGATAATTATGAAGCACTTTATTTTAATAACTCTACAAGAGAACCAGGCTATTCAGCCTCCAACCTGCATACAATGCTTTTCTACAAAACATCAGAGAATAACTGTTTCCATGGTTACACCAACAGTGTTTTATAACAACTGGGCTATTTATATTTCAACTTGGATATTACTTGAAAATTCACAGGTGGTCATTTGAACATCAATTAACATCTGACGATATTTCACTCAACAAGCCTGAAAAATGCTATGCTAATGTTGTGTTGTTGTGTCAGGCATACAGAAGCTGATGCCACAAGATTTAACCTTCTCCACTGAAAGTAGGCCATACTGATAATGCGATCTGCATAATAACTGTTACAGTGAAACTAGCTGTTGGTCTGACTTACACTGACACCTCCTGTTTGATCATGCCACATAAATCCAAGCAAGCACCACTCTGCAGCTAGTCTAGTCACTGTAACCAAATGTGGTCACTGCTCAGATCACCAACTCAAGGTAATGGACATCCCACAGGCCACAGCACACACAGCACATTGCTCATTGTTCCGCTGTTTGAGCCTGGACCACTTTGATATCAGGTTGTCTGTGTGCAGTAATGAGTCCTAATACCTGAGTTTATCACCGAAAGCAAAGGCTGGCTGCTGACTGCACAACAGCCCTAGACAGACAGTGGGAACCCTACTAGCTGGTCAGCTAGTCACTGATAACCTAATCAATAAGGATTTATAAGTTAACCTGCATTCAACATGAGATCATCTATATCAGCCAGTGTACAAGTCTATTGATCAGAAGGGGTTATCATCACTGTAGTCAACAATACCAGGGATGGAGAGAACAATGGCTTTAATCAGGATCACAAGCTTAACAAGGTATAAAGGACACTATTACTCAAAATGGTCATCTGCCTCTTAAGATGATGTTCATTTTTGCCATTTCCATGGAGATAGTAATCACGTTTCCACATTGGGGAACTGTACACTGGAGTTCCATTCCGGTCACATGCCTATAATTTAGCACAGGAATGAAGTTTCAAAAACCGTACAATTTCAGTAGGCCTCTAGGAAGCATTCCTGTTCACAGAATTATTCCTAAATGTGGACACCTATTTGAAGGTTAGTGATGCAGACACACTGCAAAATGCCTCACTCCGGTTACTCACAGTATTCTTCACCATGATGGTAAAAGTCATCGTCCTTATACTTCAGTGTGATGAAATTATGGTAATGTTGGACCTTACCGACACGTCTGAGTAGCCAACTATCTACAAAACTATAGGCTATAACTCCCTAAACGTACATATTTCATGAAAGTAGCAACCCTGTAGAATATGATTTTTTACTTTTTAATAATCTGTGATCAATTGGATCACGTGATCATGCATTTTAATAAAATTTACCAAGAAGAAAGGTGCATCGATGGCTAAACAATAAGTTTGATTTGATATAAATGTTCAAGATGTAATCTCAAAAACACAGTTTTCTATATCATCAATTCACTGTTTTACGAAACTTTTAGGAATTTTCATGAAACTCATAGAAGTCCTAATTTTGATAGCCCCTCATGCATGGTATTTTGAAAACCATTCGTGACATCTATAGGAGAACAGCATGGCATCTTATGAACCCAATCAATAGTTTTTAGTACGTGATGTTAGCCAAATTCAGACATTTTTCTAGGGTTCTACATAACCTTAAACAAACTAAGAAAGGCTTTACACATAAAACAACTAAATTAAAGTGCAGAGGCAGTTGGACAGAGTGGCACAGCAATCCATTAAATACCTATCTATCCTTCCACTTCAGAAGATCTCTGGTCAGGAAAAACCCAATAAAATGACAGCAAATACACCAAAAACAAATACCTCAATTAACATAAATAACATGCAGACAACAGACTTCTGTTAATAAACAAATACACTCATCAACCTGATGTTTTGTAACAGATTTACTTCAAACTAACCCAAATACTATGCGATTGTCTAACACAAAAATAGCTCACACAATCAAAAGCAAGCTCTTACAATGCTCACAGGTTATGCAACCTCTGAATGAAAATAACAGGAAGTTTGACTCATCATTATCAGTATTTTCAACAATGTACATGTTTTTAATCAAGTCCGCTATAAACCTAGAAAAAAAATTGACATTTCATAGACATTGGTCATTAATGGTGGCTCAGCACCAACGGATAATGAAGCAAGTTGGTAGCCGTGTCTATAGGAGTACCCTTTGTAAGATCAACTTCCCCCTGTTCAGCCAAGCGTCCACACTACACACCACGTACCATGCAACAAATATGGCGCAAAACTGAGCAAGTGCTACTTCCGCCTTGTCTGCAGGTTTGCATCCACACTACTCGTCAAGCTGTCCCAGCATAATAGCGTCCACACCATCGCTTTATACAGCAGCCATCTTGGCCATCGTTGAAATGACAGCCATTTTTTTTAATATTATCTACTGCTACCCCATCATTTATTTCAGAAATTTAGTACACAAAAAGTGCTTTCTATGCGCATTTTTCAATATATTCCATGAGCCCCGCAACACTGGTTGGTCTTTCCAGCATGTTAGAAATATCAACAAACCTATGAATAGAAACATTTTTGACGACTCTTATTGGTTGTTGCTAAAGCACTTCTTACTTTGACAAACACTGTTGGTTAGTTTTTATGCATTTCTCATTCTCATTGACCAATTAAAATTGAGCTCATCTCAATGCCTTATAAGGAGTTTCGTCATCTAATCCAATATTTATGGTTACGCCTGTGAAAAACTACTAAGCTGTTCACAACTCTTTACATTAGCGGCATTGCGTGAGGTTTTCAGTTCTGGGGGGGGGAGTAATTCTGAGTTTGCTCAGCCAATGTCGTTTCTGGTTTTCGTCATAGTGTGCATTCGACATACTCAGTCATATCATCTGCCATGCAAAGGCCTAAAAAGACTCGTAGGGATTATTTTACAAACGACAGATAATCCAGTTCCAGATCCGGATCATGGTGAAAACGTGGCCCAGTCAACGAAACCTAAATAAGCGTGCAAATATGCATGAACCTTTCAAAATCAAGGTACCGGATTTTTGCCAACACCTGTCATCGGCATTTTTACAATTCGCTCCAAACTTGAGAATAGATGGTTCTTAACATGAAGAATGAATTTGTGACAATCCTAAAAACATTGGAAATAGCACAGATGCATAGGTTTGATAATCAAGTCAACATCTTTTAATAATATTGGTTTAAACAGGTCTTGCTCTCCCCTCCAAGTAAATGGAAACACACATGACTTATTTTGTTGACATTAACTAATTACACATCCAAAATGGAAGAAGAAACTGTGCACTCCTATGATGAGCAGTTTCTGCAAGAAATTCAGTAGTGTAGAGTTTAACCGTTGGATGAGTGAAAACACAGGCTCGACTATGAAGACCATTTAGGACTAAAAAGCAACTCGGTTTACCAATTAAAGAGGCTTGGAACGCGATAAACAAGACTAAATTGCAAAACTGAAAGTGGTTCTTTGCCACTGAAACAGAATTCAACCAGCTCATCAGGTACTTTTAGGATTTTGTTAATTTCTGATAATATCCTGAAGATAATCAAAGCATTGTCTTTCAGTTTCAAATTTAAAAAAAACCACCAGTCAACTGCATGCCACTTCGTCGATTTTTCTCCCACAAGGCAAAGCACGTTTCTTTATTTGGTATGGCAAGACGTAGCTCATTTCCCTTATGTGGAAAATGTGCCCTTTGACCTTCAAGCAACTTCAAGCAACTAACTGTGAGCACATGCGCGAATTTATCATAAGTGAGAGGAAAATAAGAAACTCTGTGGTAACCACTTTTTCCTTGGCGAGTATTTCAAAAATTGTGAATTTCTCGATTCTTTCTGGAAATTTCCTCACACGGGAAAGTGAATTACTCTGTACTAGACGTTGCATGATGATATTTTTGATGAGGTTTTGCGTTCCATGCCTCTTTACCGCACTTCACTCTGACTGCATACTTTGTGGGAAGACAAGACATCGCTGCTGAAAACTTTAACTCTATGTTAGACTTTTTTGAAAATTTTCAAGGAAGACATCATTCATTGCATTCTTCCATTTTCCAGTTATTGAATAAACAAATGGTTTATGTTTTTTGTCAATGGCACTTTTATTTCTACTTTATTGTGCTATGCTAATAAATGGGTTGACACACCACTGCATGGGGCCACGGCCGCAGCAGTACCCACGGATCGCTAGTACTATAGGAACAAAGTGTGTTCGGTCAAAACTTTTGGGAAAATTTGGACTCTCATTTTTGGAGTCCTGTATAAACCCGTGGTCTGCAATATTTCTTAGCCTAGTGACAATTATTCGTTCAGGAGCAACTTGTACTACGGTAACTCAGTAACTCGTACTGTGGAAGACACTAACGGCACAGCCAGTTAACATACCTTCAAATACACGGGCACACATGAGCATGCACACAGATGACATGAGATTATTCTGTTATGTCAAGTGTTTATGATTAGACAACTATTGAGTTTATACTTTCAAACACAATTAATGTAGTCATTTGACAATAAGCTAATTATTCACCAAGTAAGCACACAATGAAGCAGACAAAATGAAATTTCATTTTTTAAATGTCTCAACAAAAATAAAGCTTGTTTGTACCGTGTAGCTGCCATTATAAAAAGCAAAGTAATCAGGCTCTAAATAACAATTATTTTTGTGTGAAATAACAGAAGAATTATCACATGACACAATCTAAATGATACCTGCACTATCTGTAAGCTTGATCGTAGCTAAGATGGTTGGCAACAATGCCGTCCAATGCTTGATAAGAAAACAAAACACTGCAATGGGGACATCCCGAATTACACAGCGACACTTGAATCTCGCTGCATTTGCCCACAACAGGGGCGAATCCAGGATTTTGAGTTAGGGGGGGGGGAGCCAGGGCAGAGTATTAGCTCAAGACTTTGCCCGTCAGGCATTCGCACCCCCGAACTGCCTAGGAGAATTTTAGGGGGGCCATGGTCCTCTTGGCCCCTCTCTAAATCCATCACTGCACAATGCCATAAACATTAGTCAGGCACATTTGCTGCCTCGTTTTTGTGCCATTGGAGTTTCAAATGTTATTTGTCTGATTCTTAAACACTTTTTCCCACTAGCATTACCCTAGTCGTCCTTCCAGATACGTGATACACGAAAATGTGCCTGATTTCCAAAACGAGGTTATACGCCTTCTTTTCTCTCTAACAAAGGAAAGTTCTCTCGCAATGTAATCCGGGACAGCCCTATTGGACAACATTAATTCCACTGCAGTCCATATTCATTTTTCCCTACCATCTTCATAAACTATTATGATTTTAAGTTTTATACCATTGATACCATTGGAAATGTTTTAAGAAATTATGGATATTCACAACAATGTTAGCATGGCAGTGATCAATAAGTCCCGTTTTTATCACCAATGGCAACAGCAAACACTGCACTGACGAAAGACAAGATTCAAGATACTTAAACAGGATAAAGTAATTTATCATACTATAACAAACAGGACCACAAATGCAACCAGCAAGTCGTAACAGTAGTGTCATGGCTTGTGACATTTTTTGAGCTGCCATAATGGTGATCGCTGTAAAACAGTTTATCGCCATTTGGCTCTGTGAACCTCAGATAAAAAAAACAAAGGTCAATTTTGGCTATTAATCTTTGTCCAAAATTGGCTATACTTGATCATAATGTGTCCCGTTGCAAGGGCATTTGCGCTCACGCTTTGAGTTAATCTAAAAATTCAGCATCTATGCAAGCATTTTTGAAGAATGATCGAAGGAAACACTTACACAAGGGAACCTGCATCATTGGGAATTCCGAAAGGTGCTAGCAAAGTTAAACAAACCACAAATTTACCGCTTTACTTGCCCTCGCTTCCAACCGGCTTGATGAAGAATATCATCATAAAGGGGATTTAGCTTATCTACACTCAGTTGTATATAAAAATACATGCATGATATCATTTCACAGGCCCAATGTTGGCATAAAAACAAGAAAGAAGCAGATGAGTAGATGATGCAACTTTTCCCAGTGGCATTTGCAACTTGCTCTCTATGACACTAACAAAGAAAAACAACAATGCACCAGGCAGATGTTATGGTTTCATTAGCAGCTAGACTATTGCGTAAGTAAGGTCTCATGAGATGGACAGTCATAAAAAATCGGGTTATGTTCAACAATGGAAAAACTAATAAGCAAGACGATATTCATTAAAAGATTTAGTAATCTGCGAATAAATAGAAGATTCTGGTCAAACTATCAACACACCACTCTGTGAAGAAATTAGTTCCGTAATTAATTTGAGTGAGGCTGCCTTCACAAAAAGGCCTTTTCCACTGGCTCTGAAGCTTCAGTGTTACTGAATTTTCGTCAATAGGAACACTTAACTTTGATGCCACCAGAGTTATCGGCAGGGGGTCAGTGCGTTTGCTAACACCGGGCCGTCACTCATCAATATTTTGTTCTAATAATTATTACTTTACAAGCATAAGCATCCTGTTTCAATTTATATCCATGTACTTGTTAGATTCTTTACATGAAAAATCACTGAACGTATGTTGTACAGAAAACGAGTTACCGCCAAATGGATCAGCTGTCATCTTAGGCAAGAGTCTAGTTTCTTTTCACGTGTCATCTTCTAATGCAACACCGTTGGTGTCTTCGCAAAAGGGTCAAATAATGTATTACAAGCAGCTGACAATGCACCATCCACACTCGTAAAAGTGAAAGTCATATTAGCGCCACCTTGTGATAACTTTGTTGAATTAGTTTTCAGAATAAGTCTGAAGATGGTGAGGAACAGGTAAGTTTTGTAGTTTACCATGGTTAACATCGAAGTTTCCATAGTAGAGGAGTTAATTGTAAGGGAAAGGGCCCAGAGACGTATCCTAGTTTCATATGTGGGGTAATAAAGCTATCAGTTTCACTGGCTAAAACGCCTACAAAAACTCCAGCATTTCAGCCATACAAAATTTTAAAAAGTCACTAGATACAAAAATGAACAATTTATGACTCAGCTGAGGTTTATTTCATCAAGAAATAAATCGTGTCCCCCGGTATGCACCAGTTCACGGAAAACGGCATCTTTTTTAATTTCATTGCCTGTTTCAGTGGTAGGGACGGCGTTAACGCCAACCATGAGCCATTCACAAACCAAAGAACTTCAAATGGTCAAAACCATGAAATGCTCACTTTGTAACAAGCGCTAATTTGTAAAAATTGAAAACTCAAGATGTAATACTGGACAGATCTCGCAAAAACATTAACAAAGAACTGACCGAAAGGCACACACATGCATCAGAGCATGATTGCATTCAAATTAATTTTGACAAGACTTTTTTCTCCAAATGTCAAGTGCTGCTTTTTCAGAATGTTAACATTTAGAAGAACTTATTTTAGTGGATATTGAAAACTATAATAGAAAACACAAACCCTTAAACCTTAACAACTGATAAGTGCTTGCTCTTTGATTTACGAGAGGAAACAGCAATTAAATAGCAAGGGGCAACCTTGGAATATAGGCCTAACTAGCACTTGGCTTTATTGCATTGTTCACACGCAGTCTCATCTGAAGGCAGATCGCAGCTCTGATCCGTTGTCTGAAAAAATCACACGCGACTGCTCATCAGTCAATTGAACAGCTTTCTTATCCTCCAACTCGATATCAGTTGGCAGACATGCCTTCTTATGATGAGAATCCTTCATTCTAACAACATGATTTGAGGTCAGGCTTTAGACTCCTATGATGATCACACCTGATTGGTCAGAATATTAGCATTTCACACATTAACATTATGTTAATTACTAATAAGATGGCAGATAGGCTCACGGTTAAATCTCATCAATTTCAGACATAGAAAATTGTTTAAGTTGCAATTTTTCAATTTTACAAGGGCTTCTCTCATAGTTATGATTTCTAAAAACAATGTCAGTTGATAGCCATGGCACAGAACTTGAGGAAATTATTAATTAGGTGGTATATATCTTTAATGAGAAACTGAAAAAATTTCACTTTAAAGTCAAATTCTTTGTGTCTTAAATTGATGAGATTTTATTGTAGGACCCCCTTTGTGAACCAACCATCTGGTTTACCCTGTGATCAGCGCCCTATATGCCTTCTTTTAAAAATTCCACAAATGAATGCGGTACACAGTTCCAAATGCAAATCTGCAATCAATTTTCTGGTTGTGTGGAGGCCTATGTTGGCAATTTGTTCCTAAGGTGAAAATCCCAAACTCTGTCTCAGCACAACCATAGGGATGTCATGACGTGTCACTCTTGTCATACCACTACAAATGCCTGTGTACAGAGCAGGAGGTTTGGTCAAGTCATTCCGACACTGTAGTGCAAATGTCCAACCAGTTAAAAGTCTATAAATTTCCGGGCAAGGTCATTACTATAGTATGGAAAAGAATACAGGGATTTCCAACAGAAGCCTGCATCTCAACAATGCAACAAAAAGGCCTTCCCCACTGGCTCCGAAGCTTCGGTGTTAATGTGGGAATGCTTAACGTTGGTCTTGAATCGAAGTTACAAGCACGAGTTAATTCCGTAAAATATAGGTGGATTAAACAGCAAAGGGTCGAAACTTCACTAGAATGGGAACACAGCATGCCATCAAAAACGACCCCTTAATTTATGGTCGCATAAAAGGGGGCACTTCCGAAATTTCTCACTACCTAAAATGGAGCAGACACAAACATGTCTAAAACCTTTCCAAGAACAGACAAAAATAATTTCCGTCACCAAACACAGAACTCAGACCATTACCAAACAAAATTAGTGCAACTCCAAATCATCACTTTTGACCAGATAGGCAAACCCATCCAAAATATTAGCCATGAAAAGTCGATGGCACGTGGCCTTTCAATTTCTTTAGTTAGCAGAAACCTTTATCATGCTTGCAGGAAACCATTTGCCAAATTTCACAGGGGTGAAAAGGAGATACAGTCCGCAGACGCCAGACGGAGAATGCCGAACAAACATCAAACAGGTGTACATTGGATGCCGGATACAGATGACAGCAATTAAGACCACATACAAATATATGGATGAGTAAAAACAATGCTGTTCTTAATTAAATTGCAAATAAAATGTTTTGAGCCATGCACACGTTTTAGGCTGGATCACCAGACAAAGCAAAAACATCTGACAATGACTGGGGTGAGCACTCACAACAAAAGGTCTACTATTCACAATTTCCTACCTACCCATTGCAGTAGCTGGCTACAGGCAAGGGAACTTGAAATTCACCAATCCCACAAGAGAAGCTAGGGTCCTTCCCATAGAAATGCTTGCTTTCAAGTAATCACGTTGGTCCTCATCATATAAACAGCTTTCTGCTCACCATCTACTCAGACGCTAGCTCCACCTAGTGAATGTGGAGTCTCACTGTAGTTATTCTTAAAGCAAGCCATAATTGATATTCCTAAGTCTAATAAAGAGTTACTAGGAATTGTGCCGGTGTTGAAATTATCAAATAAAATTTATGAATCCATCACAGCACTCGATAGTTTCCATCAAGTGTTTATAGCTTTGCATGAATGTTTAGCACACTGTACATATTACTGTTAACTTTATGTGATCATAAGGAGTTTCAAAAAGCTTTGCATACTTTGCATGAGACTGCAGCGCCAGTGGTCTCACCTGCATTCCCTGAGTCAACAATAAGCAAAACTTTCAATCACACCAATCTTAATTCTCAATACGGCAATTCCGTCCACTTATTTCGCATAAAACAAATACCAAGACTGACATTTTTCCATAGTTCAAAGGCCTCTTACTTTGCCACAAATAATGGGAATGTTACTAAATGTTGTTTTGTGACATCTACACAGCAGTACAACCTATACTAGTGATCCATTAATTTCTTTATTTCTGCGGAGAATTTTGATGAATTTAACAAGTAATGAAATTTCACTCATCAGCCACAATGTGCACTAAACAGGTGAAGATGACATTGACAGTTCATTCCAAAATGGGTTTCAGGGTGCAAAACTTTCCTACCTCAACCAGTTTGACTAGTCCCATGCCTTACAGCCATGTGTAAGCAATCTTGAGTCAGTCTGCAGCCAAGACAGCAATGAGGAGTGGTTGTGAAGGACATATACCAGTACTTGACCACCTGATGATTATGTATGTGGACTTATTCAATGGCACTGCTGCCAGCAATAATATACAAATGATCAGAGTGAAAGAAAGGAACTAGTGAATAGATAGAGACTGGAGAAAGCCAATAAAATCATTCGTCACAAAAAGAATAAGGACTACAATCTATTTGTGTTGTGTTTGGCAAAAATATGGTGCTTTTGAATACCAAAACCTCAAGTGTGATTGGAATAAATCTAAAGGCCCTTTCATACTAACGTTGACGGGTCAATGTTTTGGGGAGTTGTGGTCAGTGCAAATGGTTAAATTCGGTGCTGGATAGCAGTAAACAGTTGGACTTAACAGTAGAGCGTGTACACTGTAGTGAAGTATGAACTGTCAACTTGGGTCCCATTAAAGTTATGGCCAGGGGCCACAGTTATCGTTAACAATTAAAGGGCAATGTGGCCGCTAATAGTTGTCTATGTTTTGCTTGAATAATCATCAATCTAATTAGTAATAAGTTTCATGTCAAATAGCACAGACAAAATTTCCCATTAAAAAACTTAGAGCGCACGCAATGCTTCAGAGCTACCATGACAGAAACCACAGACGACACTGGCTGTGCAAAATCCCGAATTACTCCACCCCCCATACCACAAATGTCGAGCACTACCGACACAGTAAGGAGTTGTGAAAAGCATGGCAGTTTTTCAAAGGGTGTGTAACCACAAATATTGAATTACCCAAGAAACCCTAATAAGGCCACTAAGATGAGCTCAAATTTGATTGACCAGTGGCAATGACAAATGCACCATAACTTACCAATAGTACTGGTATAAGTGAGAAATGCACAAGCAACAACCACTAAGAGTCGTCGAAAGCGTTTTCATCCACAAGTATCTTGGGCTGCCGGTGAGAATGATCAGCATCACGGGGCATGCGGAATAATGAAATATGTGCTAGGAAAGCACTTTTTGCGCAGTAAATTTCTTATTTCTGAAATTACCGATGGCCTATTTATTTGAGTGATGGCCGACCAGCCGATAATATTGAGAAAGTGGTAATCATTTCAAGCAACTTTTTTTAAATTTTGCTCATCTTTTTTAATTCTTGCCGCCCTGTTGAACCCATCCAAAATCAAAATCTGGCCATCAAAAAGACGGCCGCTGTATAAACCCTTGGCGTCACCTACCATTTACTTCGAAGTCCGTTAACAACTGAAGGCAGTATGAACAGTTCAGTTAACTTCATCGATGCTCCCTCAGACCGGAGTTAAGTCAGTACGAAAGGGCCTTAAGGTTATCTCAAACCTTATTTAATGGCCTCCATTCTAACTCGTATATATAAAACATAGGCTTTGTCAACTAGAAAAGTATATATTTTCTGAAAGAAAAAGGAGCAGGAAAAATAAAAATAATGCATTTTATGTTGATGTATGGTTGATTTTAATGAAATCTTTTTTAAATGATAACTTCACCAGTTACCTTAAAAAAGATGTCAGGAATTTTCGATTAGTCTTTTTGTTTGGTTTCTATGACAAATCAACTCGCAAAACGAAAGGTAATTTTGTAAGAAGTAGCAGTCATATTCGTCTTTGTTACAATAAGTGAAATCCAAGCCTTTATATCGAAAATCCTAACAGAGTTTTTGAGATTGATGAATAAATATTAAGTTTGCAAAGTTTCAGCCAAATCCACCAAGCCGTTTTCGAGAACTCGTGTTCCTAAGTTCAAATTAAGTCGATTTGCCGAAGCTGAGAAAAGCCGATTAAGTCATGAGAAGTGAAAGTCTTAAGGTCTTCGGTTAATTATTTGGTGAAAATTGTTTTTCATCAATATCACCTATACACCCCTTAGCAGCATTCATTATTTCAACATTCAGGCACAATGTCATCCGAATTTGCAGTGCATAATTAACTTAATTATCACAAAACACTAAGTCGATTTCTAATGCATCAAGTCCAACTTGGACACGGGCGGAGTCAACATATTAAGTGGGTCAGGCTGGTGCATTGTGGTCCACTTTAAAGTAGATCAACAGTTCATTGTAAAACAAAAAAGGCACTGCTGGAAGAAACCCAAATACAAAATGGATAACAGAAATGGAGTCGGTGGTTAAAGCACATTGTGAGCATGAAATCGAAACAGCAAAATGTCACATGACCCAAATTAAGGAATTCGGTTGAGGATTTATCTCTTTTCCCAACTTGCTGTGTCCATGAACACCAACTGGACTAAGTCACAGAGGCGTGAGGCGACTTGTAGCATTCATTCTCAATGGTCATATGCATGCACACAACTCCCTCATGATCAAAACTGATTTCTCATCCTTTTCTCCCGGCATCTTTCTATCAATTGTACAAGCCGTTGACGCAATATTATGGGAAATTATGTACGAAAGGACTGAGGGTTCATACGGAGCTAACCTGTGTTTGGCGGTAGATTCGATATGAGTGATAGCTCCATAACCTTTGACCACGGATAAGTAGTAAACAATTTCCACGCAGTTCTGTAGTTCCAAGGTGGTTCTGCTAAATCTTTTTTCTCGCTACACCGTATGTATTTGAAGTTCCCCGAGAATGATGACAAGGTATTTTGCTAGACATACCGTAAAAATGGCCAATTTTTGTGAATAAGGTTTGAGATATCCTTAACACAGCAGCGTATAGACTGGCTGTATTACATCTATAACACCGCAGGCCTTAGTTGTGTCTACACAACAAAATGGCATTAGGTAAATTTTGAAAGTTCTTGTACCTTTCAAAAATGTTCTACCATTAAAACATATGACAAGTTATAGTCACTTACAGGGGTCTGGCAATATGACAACTATGAAATTTTCTCCACCAAATAATGGGCATCAAACTGAGTCTCAAAATCCAGGGCCCTGCGGGTGACTAAAGCCACCTGACCAATGAAAACTCAATGTAACAAACAATGTGACTACAGACCTGATATATACACATACACATACAACACCCTGTACTTAACCAATTTTGTATAACAGAAAAAATACTACCCAAGTACAGCAAATATATGTATACATAATATATACTGGTATGTGAACGCATTACAACAGAAAAAATACTACCCAAGTACAGCAAATATATGTATACATAATATATACTGGTATGTGAACGCATTACAATGCATAAAAATGCATAGACTAGACTGAAACCCAATGTGACTGAGCAACTATGTATTTTAATGGCAAGCCTTGTTTCGCTTCCAATTTGTAACAAGAAATAATTCAAGCACTGATACATACTACAAATTCAAATTTGTGAGTCTCAATGCACTAGATGCCTCAAAAAGGTCAGTGACACCTTGTCAGGAAAGGCAAACAGGAGTTCCTATTGCACAAGGAATGAAAATAAACACTGATACTGAATGTAACATTTCATGCATTAAAATCTAATGTGATGCAAATTGCCCTGGAGAGCTTATTCAGTCAACAAACTGGCAGACACTACAATAAAATTAGGAGCCATAAAAGGAAGTGGGGGATAGAAATTATATCACGCAAATTATTTGTTCATAAGTGACTTTAATAGAGAAAGTATAAATGTGAAGTTTGCAAAGATTTCAAAATTCAGCAGTCATTTCATAGATGTAGTTTGGTTGATACAAAAACACAAAACGCTAATAAAAGGTGTCTCCAAAAAAGATCTAAGGACAGGCTGTTTTTATCAACATCAACATTTGATTTAGTAGATCTAAGGGACATGGTCAGATGGCAAAAGAAACATAAGCACTATTTGACAAGCTGTCCATGAACTAGTTGAGGTCTGTGAGAACATTCCAATCCAGGGACACCAAATGCAGTGGGATGAATCCCAAGTGTCACAAATAATATAAGAGTCTCGTACAACTTTGCAAACTTCCAGTCTCCCAGATAAAGAGTAAAATCATATACATTTCCAGCATGTTTCCAATATCATATTTTGAAAACCTCTTTGTACGAAATCGTGGGATCAAATTTTAGGAAAATCTTATGACCAGGAAATTACAAAAGTTAAACTTTGTGTGAACCACGAAACAGCTTTGCATTATGTGGCCACGAAGGCCTGGGTTTTGGAGTTCTGAAAGTCCCCAGTTAAGCAGTGCTCCTGACAATAAAAGTATCTCAGCCATGGAAACCCTCAGACATCACACCACAGTCAGCAGGTTGCAAAGTTCTACCTTTCCTCTGAGCACCTCTCTCCAGATACATTATCATCCCTGCACTGCCCTTCCACCTCTTCTATCTTGTTCGTAGTCATTCTCCCAACATAGGGCATATCCCGCAACAATTAAGACAACTTTGCAGGATTGCATGAAGAATAAGATGAACAAGCGTCAATATGTAGAGCAAATGCATCCTTCTGAATTTGACAAAATCCAGGTAAGTTTATCTGGGACAAGAACCTATGACACCACTGCGTCAACACAGACATTTAAGAAATGAAGAGATGGGGGCCAGCAATACAGACAGCACTGCAAGATTCCGAAAAGTAACAGTTGGAAAGAAAACTGAGATTTGTCATAACTAAAACGGTACGTTGGTGCACAATAGGAGATGTTACATATGTTAGAAATCACAGTAGATTTAGACTTGCAGGATCTAGTTAGTTGGGATTCCCCTGGATGAGAGAATGAATTGACCTAGTGAATCAATACAGGCCAGTAAGACTAGGTCATTGAACCACCTTTATCAATTGGTTATATAAGACTAAAGCAAGCAGCAAACACCACTACTGCCTCTTTACATAGCATGACCAATGGAAACTGGCCAAACTAAAGTCTTCTCAACCTGGTCTGACTGGGCACTGTCAGGAATATGCCACTACAAGCATGGGAAACAAATCATGATTGGAGCAATCAAAATAGAGTGGTTGACTTCTGACACCACAAGTAGATAATGGTAAGGATGACCACATAGAAGTCCACTGCACAAGCTGTTGTCAGGCAAAAGACCAGAAAGGCCAATCATGAACCTTCCTGCAAGGAACAGGTGGTCCATCAAAAGCAGACATGAAAAAAGGAAATGTGAACCCACATGAGAGAGTGTCACGAGACAATCTCAGCACAGGACACAAGGAGACTGGCTGACTGATAGCACGTCAACTATACAAAATTATAACATGCAATCTTGATTTGGCCAACTCCAACAAGATCCCTATGGCGAGCAGCTGCAACAAAAAACCCATTATCGGAACCTAATGAAGACTGAAATTGGTCTGACAGCTGGTTGGCCTCTAATGAAAAAAGTCGACAATATTTAGATATGATCTCAATCAAATATATGTGTAGTAATGTACCTACCCACTTCACTGCAATTCAGGCCTAATCAGTATACCAATCCATTAACACAGGAATTACAAAAGCATGTGCATACACTGGCTCAAAAACTGCACTCGTGCCTGTTGAGAAATGCCCCCCTCCCCCAATATTAGTTTCTACTTTACTCAAAGTACGGCATACACATTTCAATCATAATGCATTTGGAAATAAAATCTATTTTCATACTCGATTAGTTAATAACATACCTATTTCAAAAGCAAACCAACAAAAACAGCACATATCATTAAATGAAATCGCAAAAAATACCCTAACTGGCAGCACACAGGTATTTGCTGAGGTAAGCCCTGACACTCAGATACTTAAAAGCAATTCTGTTTACCATGAACGATATAAAAAATCAACAATTCCGTCACCTAGATATTCAAAGTGAACAAATCACAAAACTCTGTGGCCTTTAAAAATGAACACGTTTGATTTATATAACAATGAATACAAACAGGTCAAAAATCTCTCAAATCAAATGAGACATTAACATGAGATCCAGCAGTAACTCCCACACTACTTACAAGAAATCCTTTAAAGTTTCACAGGCGGGCACAACAAGACTTGCCAGAGACAAAATATTAATGATGACTGAGCCCAAAGCCCTATTGAATCAGATATAGACAGAATGGATTCACCCCAGGGGCAATGATCAGAAAACCTGTACAAAGAATTTGTTGACTTAGCAGGGGATTGTTTTCACCAGAATCAGAGCAGCATGAGAAGAATTCAGGTAAAGCACTATACAAGGCTACATTTGTATGAAAGAACAAGCAGGTGACCACATCCAAAAACTGATAGCCGAGAAGGAGTTACTAAAAACTGATCAACAGAGAGCGAGCTCTTGGCAGGTGATCAACAGAGAGTGAGCTCCCAGTAGCCAATCAACAGAGAACGAGCTCCTTGTAGCTGATAAACAGAGAACGAGCTCCTTGTAGCTGATCAACAGAGAACGAGCTCCTTGTAGATGATCAACAGAGAACGAGCTCCTTGTAGCCAATCAACAGAGAACGAGCTCCTTGTAGCCAATCAACAGAGAACGAGCTCCTTGTAGCTGATCAACAGAGAACGAGCTTCTTGTAGCTGATCAACAGAGAACGAGCTTCTTGTAGCTGATCAACAAAAAGTAAGCTCCTGGTAGGTAATCAACAGAGAGCGATATTCAAAAAATAGACGGTCAACCAAAACCGAGCTCCAGGTAGCTGGTGAACAGAGAGTGAGCTCCTGGTAGCTGATCAACAGAGAGCGAGCTCCAGGTAGCTGACCAACAGAGAGCGAGTTCCAGGTAGCTGATCAACAGAAAGAGCACAGAAGATAGGTTTATGATGCAATGTACTTGTGACAAGCCATCACCATCCAGCATGTATGGACAGAAATAAAGGGACAACTTTGTCTAAAGAGTCCCACTGATGGCCAGTCAGTGTTCTACAAGTTCACAGCTCCATTTGGCGACCTACAGCTTACTAATGCAACTTCAGATTATGTTTGGCAACCTTAGAAAAATTCTAAAGCACCACAATGAGAACCAAGGTCAGACAACAATTCACTCAAAATTTGTTTCAAAATTTGTGGCGACTTCCAAACTTTAAAAACCTAACACTTTTCTTAGATTTGATACCTTTGGTTTATAGATATTCCGTTTCTTTTGCAACGTCATTGCTTTGGCGCACTCAGCAGTCAACAACCAAGCTCAAATTACAACAGAAAGTAAACTGTTGGAATTGTTCGGCAAAAATCTGGCAAGGTCAGACTATGAAACAGTGTATCGAATGGTCTGCATTTTCCATTGGTATTTGTAAGAGGAATTGAGTCAGATATTGAATAGTGCATATTTACAGGAGAAATGGAAGAGGTATGTCTACCTTTTAATAACGCTGAGAACGGCCAATTCCTTTTTTTGGGTTAGCAATTTCCGACCTCAGTTTGGCGACTTCCGTTTTCATTTGGCGACCTGGGATTTTCGCTAAGCCGCATTTGGCAACTTGGTGTTAAGCCAACAGTTGAGCACTGAAGCTATATTACAAACCAAACAATTTAAGAGGCATGAGCCTCAAACTAAATGTAGGAAAGGAAAACAAAAAGAATGTATGCTGTTCTTTTTTGTGAACCTTACACATTGATAATCTCAGAGTCATGTGAGAGTGTGTATGCAACACTACTCCGAAAAATAAATGAGAAAGTGCTCAAGGAAGCGCTTGAAAAGGCAACACTTGGCGAAATGAAAAGCAGAGAGAAAGACACAAATCACAGCCCCCATATTGAATTTAATTTCAAACAATAAGCCTCAAGTTATCAACATCTTGTACGTACATTTCATGTCAAACGGACAAATAAGTAACCTAAGAGGGATATCGCAAGTCTAAGACATGAGGCAGTGTCGGACCTGAATGAAAAACTGTGACAAAGATGTCGACGGCAAAGACAATAATAAAGGCTTTGAAGATAGATTCTTATGAATGGTGACTAAAAAACTAAGAAACATGGCCATGTATAGTAGATGGTAAATTAACAAAAGTGCACCAAAGCATTGGCCAATAAAAGAGCAGTCATTAAGAAGTCTACAATTCTGCAAAAGCGCCGTCTCCTATGCAATTTCAACCCAAAACAATAGGCCTTGAGCTTTAGATGAGTTACGGGTTGTGCACAAATTTCATTGTAAAAGAAGTGACTTTTAGCATGCCTATAAACAAGCAAGCAAGACAGAAAGTAAATAGAGATACTTGGCTAAATTAAAATTCAGCAAAGTAACCATAGATCAGCACATGTGGTATACAATCACAGATGAACTCCCACTTGCCATCTTTCATTCTGTACGAGCATTCAATTTGTGTGAACCTTTGGCTCATTTTATTAAAGGTAGAACATGCAGTTGTAGTTAAAATGCAGCTAGATATTACACACGTAACAGGATATTTTTCTACAAGGAAACTTGACAAAAACTTGGACTTAACTGTTGTCCATATTCACCTTTAAGGACCATCTACATAAATCACTTTTAATTGAAATTTCCATGCTAATCAAATATATTTTTCATTTATCAAAAAACAGACAATCGCCGCACAAATGAAAAAGTTCGCATTAATTTGACTTTTCGTCTATTCATTAGACATCATCAGGATACAAACAATCAGACATCAAGTGTCAACGTACGAGTCAACTTACATTCCATGAAGTGAAATGAATGCAACGACAGCAAATAGTAAACAGGTCATCACCATAGCCGTAGGGTCATGGAGCTCTACATGGTATGGCCTGCTACTCTTTTATGTATCATGATGATGTCTAATGAACAGACAAAATGTTGAATTAATATGAACCTTTTCATTTGTGCGACAAGTGTCAGTTTTTTGATTCTATTATGGCCAAAAACTGATCTTTGATTAAGCAACTAAATAGAGTCCAAAATATGCAAGTCAGCAATAGGAATGTAGTGGCATGTATTTTTTTGAAAAATTTACCCTCTGCAAATCACCAGTAAATGCTGCAACATATTTATGGAAAAATAACATTACTTAAAGCCTTAAAAGTTCATGCGATGTATATGCACGTTTATCAATTTGCAGAATTATATTCTAGCAAAAAAAATCTAGAATACGACAGTCTTGGCTGTGCATGGACATACCTTCTTTGACAAAAGGGCCCCTCTACTGTTTTTTAGCAATTAACTTACACTGCAGGCTGAAGATGGTAGACCGTGGATGGTGGCTGGTTGTATAACTGGTTAGGTTGATATCCCTGTCCACCAGAACTGTTCATGCTGCACATCAGTCAGACCGGCTACATGGTTTGTATCATCTGCAGAAAAAGAACAAGGGAAGCATAAGAAAAAACAAACATTGGGGCAATGTATGAGAAAATAAAGTCCACTCAAACTTGGCCACATGACCGATATCACCACATCTCTCCCACAAGGTCAAGCACAAATGGTTCACCAGCTAACAATGACCTTTTTCATCTTGGTCATATGTTGTGGAAACTTGATGAAGAGCTACTTTTCATGTTGCAACTGGACTTCCAACCTTCCCCTGCATCACTACATTGGGATATGCACAAAATTCTTCAAGATCACAAAAAGGTCATTGATACCACTAGCTTTCAGTCTTTTTCAAATAAACAAGTCCATGAGCAAACTCCAATTACAACAAGTTTTGACTTAGAAGTTTACACAGGAGTTTTGGCATCAGAACTGTCATTCAGAGACAATTTAACTCGACTCAAATTAATATGATGCTACCCTTCTTGATACTACCAGCAACAGTGTCATAGGCACATAACCTGTCTGTAAATACACTTCACTTTGTCACAACAGTTCCTGTGAAAAGATGTTAATTTCATGGAAAACTAACTTAAGCGTCGCCCTTAATGAAACACCATATTTGGGACCCAGCGTCTTCTGATTCATCTCCAGTTAACCAGCAAGCTCACCATACCCTTGCACCTTCTCCAGTCTTTCTAGTTCAAGACACACAGCTAATGATAGACAACCCAACAATTTACCCAGTTTCATTCAAAAAATGAGGGAACCTACAGGGTGAGTCGGAAGAACATACTACACAGGCCAAGTAATGTAACTCGGTGTTTCAAACAAATGGTAAAATCTCACAGTTTTTGAACAAAAATAATTGCGCAAGTTATTTGTTTGTTGTTTTTTAAAGAAAAATTTTAGGATGGTAGTTATATTAAAGAACTTGAAAATGCCAAACATCCAAGTGGATTGAAGTGGTGACTAATTTTCATACGTCAAAATGATAAAATAATGTTTCACTTATCCTAAACTTATACATTAAGACCTTAACAATTAAATATGCTCAAAAATGTTTTATTTTATGAATTCCAGTTGTTTTCTTCAGTCTATCAGGAAAGTAATGAGGATTAGGTCTCTTTGTAGTCAACATAAGTTGCTGGATAATTGAATTCATTATTACAAGACAAACAGCTTGAAACCTTTAACTACGACATCGGATGAACTTTAAAAAATATATCTAAAGATAAATCCAAACATGAGGGCATCATTAATTTCTTCTGACATCTTACTTGTGTTTTACATATCTGTCGAAGCTAGACAACAAAAAATAAAGCAAGAACGTCTTTGTCTTGCGACAAAATGCACCATTTCCTACCAATCTGTGGCCAATGCCATATGCCATCCCAAATCAAAAGTTGGCTTTGTGAGGAATTAGTCAAGAAGATGTAGCCATACCCCAGACCATCTGTACACAGCAGATTCAGAGATTACAGTTGACATATTTCAGATCACCCTCTACACTGACCGCTTTCCTTCACAACTAGGTAATAAATTGACCGAATTTCACTTGTAAGTTATCACAGTTAAAATATGGCCAAGTCATTTTGTAACAGTCATAACAAACACCCCTTACACTAAGCATGCACACAACATGGATAAACATTATGGAAGAATTAAAAATAATTTTAAAGGAGACTGATTATGACTGCAAAATCTTCTCAAGAAAATTTTGATGATATCAACATTGAACAAAAGGGAGATTGAATCAGTAAAAGTGTTATTTTGAATAATGATGATAGTTGCAAAGCTAGAAGGCTGGTCTATAAAACTGAAACATATTAAAGGGTCTTGCAAAAATTTTTGTGGTTGCAGATACATCGTCTTTAGACACAATTTGTAAAGCTGACTGTTACAGCACTTTTTCACTATACCGTAGTATGCCAGACACTAGAAAAGAACATCACCAGCATGTCTGTTTTGGGGTCAAGAGTATAAAACTGGTAGTGACGGAGAGCCTGTCGTTATATAAATGGCCACGAGGAGGCGCAAAATAAATAGGATCAGTCCCAAATAGCAAGACGTTGTTGTACCCTAATAGAAACTTATTTTCAACTAGAAGGCATTAGTGGAAGTCAGATCTGCCTGAAAGCAGTCATCATCCCCTTAGGAATACGAATACCAAATTACACATACCAAATTACACATACCAAATTAGACATACCAAATTATACATACCAAATTACACATACCAAATTACACATACCAAATTACACATACCAAATTACACATACCAATTTACACATACCAAATTACACATACCAAATTACACATACCAAATTACACATACCAAATTACACATACCAAATTATACATACCAAATTATACATACCAAATTATACATACCAAATTATACATACCAAATTATACATACCAAATTATACATACCAAATTATACATACCAAATTATACATACCAAATTATACATACCAAATTATACATACCAAATTATACATACCAAATTATACATACCAAATTATACGTACCAAATTACACGTACCAAATTACACGTACCAAATTATACATACCAAATTATACATACCAAATTACACATACCAAATTATACATGCCAAATTTCATAAAGGAGATACCCTCATGGATGTAACAAAATAAAATTGCCAGACTTTCAAAACAATATTTCACGTGGTCTGACAGATAGCAAAGCAGACTCATAAATAATAAAAATGGTCACTAGGTGGAGCACCGTGCATCGAATCGGCCCAAAAAATGGAAAGGTATCAGTCTTCTTAATAGAAACCATTTATCAAATTTCACAAATTTCACAAATTTCAAGTAAATTTGTCAAGAAACTCCAAAGACGCAGAGGCAAATGTAAAATACTAAAACTGCCACAGCAGTGGCTGGCTCTATTCCAAGGTTTGTCATCATCCATCATCAGTTTCAAAGGAACACATTTGTCAACCCTACAGGCGTTTTTTTAGAGACACAACAGTGGACGCAGATACCCAGAAAGAGATGAAGGCAATATATATGTATATGTATATGTATATGTGGGCACATGAAAATGGCAACTTTGCAATAATTTTTGTGCACAACAAGCGAATCAAGTAGCAAGGCAGTGCACTCTGGTCAGCATGTGATCTCAATCAAAGTAGCGGTGTACCTACCCAATAGCAATGGACTTCAAGTGTAGAGCTATACCAATCTATTATCAAAGAAATAACAAAAAACTTTAAGTTGCAAAGCCTGAAACAATTTTGAACATGTTCACAAACTTATAAACGACAGTACACTTGAATGTACAACAGCGTCATATGATATTCCCAGATTTCCGGCAAGTCAAATGCACGTGGTACCACGAGTGCAGAATGCAACAGGCGTATTCACAAGATTTAATTGAAAAGCAATCAGCAAGAGCAGCAGTTTTCAATGACTTTTGTTTAGCAACATGTTGAGCAGTAATTTCAAAACTTGTGACTTCCCTCATGACACCATGTGACCTATTACCATTTTTACTGAACGCTCAATCCATCAGGAAAACAGTTATCTAGAATGTGTCCACATGGAATAATTCATGTTTTGCCTCCACAAATTCAGGAGCCCATGCTGTTCAATAAAATTTAAGATTAGATCAAGTGGAAGAAACTACACTAAAGACCCTTTATCATCAACATCGACACAATGTTTTGAGGAATGTCAGTCAGAACCAGCAGTTAACTTCGGAATCAAAGTTAACAGCGCAAGTTAACTTCATTGTTAAGAGATGGATTAACAGCAAAACATCAATGTTTCAATGTAGAACAGTTACTTCAATGTCACTGACAAGTGCACAGTCAACAAACAGCAAGTGTTGTGGTATTATTTCAATTATTATCCAACCGTGTATATGAAACTTTAAAATTTTAAAAATAAAAATACAATATTTTTAGAACGCTATCTTGCAATAACTTTGATGGCCCACTTACCAAACTGTGACAACTTCAATGTCTACTAATCACCAAAGCATGTCTGAAAGGTTCAACTACCTTCCTAGTTTACATCATGGCCATTCTGATACAGGAGTTAACTTGGGTTATTTGTGGTAATAGTATTTAATCTTGTAAATCGGGCAACCAACAAATTACTTTGCACTACAAAACTGTCACTCTCAGGCAGACTGTAATACTGGTAAAGAGTCCCATCAACACACAGACGTATCCTAGAACAACTTGCACTAATGCAATTTACCCCACTTATAAGTGGATGAACAGATGATGTAAATGTGGTGTGCTAAAGGAGACCCATTAGCATGCAACCCCAGTTGATAATTACATCCACCACCCTCAGGTTTGCTGCCACAAGCGAGTAACCCTAAAACAAGTTACCCTACCTCCATAAGGGGCAAGTTGCACTAGTTTAAGTAGCGTCCAGAAAGCCCCCAAACCTACCAACAACTGGTTCCTGGAGTAACGTGTTCTAGGGTAAGTCTGCGTGTTGACAACACTACTCAGAAGCAACTTATTGACTTACATTTTGCTCAACAACTTCTAAATATAATGGCTTCGGTCACAACGTGAACATATCGTTTCAAAAAATAGTTTAAAGGAGATGGGGTAATGTTTACACTAACAAGGTTTATTCGATGAAAAAAAGTAATTTCAGAACATACTACACATTGCATAATTTGGAATGATCAATTTTAGCGTTTTATACAAAGCATGAAAATTTCCATGTCTAACTCTCAAAAAGTGTCGAAACTGAAAAGTGACGCCTAGTATCCGTAGTGGGTATGACAATTTATGTAAAACGAGAATTCGATAGTAGATAGTATTGGACTAAAAGGAAATCTCCTCTTTCAAAGTGTGCAAACGATAACACATTGTATGACTGACCTAGTTTTTGAAAACGACGAGCACTCTTGCTCAGGGTAAAACAGGCTAACAACAATACAATATCACCAAACGCACCATGAGACCATGGAACTGTCCAGCTTCATTGCAATTCCTATGGCAAGACCAAAACAAAAAATATGCTGGCATGTCAAAGGTGATTTGATTGGATTGTCATAAGTGTCCAACACAACAGTAATATAGGCAACCAGCACAACAATCCATCAGGGCTGGGTTGCATAAAACTTAAAAATTATCCGCTGGATATCTTTGATTGTTGCATGTTGTCAGGTTTATTGTTCAACAATAACAACGTGGCACGTGATAACACGACATCACTGTTGCTCTACGGCGTATAGCTTTTATGCAACTGGCCCAGATACACATCATGTGGGTTGCTCCTGCGGAGGTCGAGTGGCAACGTTGTATTTCAGTAGAAGGATATCGTTTGCATTTAAAGAGGAACTTGCTAATTCCTTATCTCTGTGATTGCTTGGCCAAATTAGTTAGAAACACAACATATAGCGATGATATGATTATTAACAAGGTTGACAATTCACAAATGTTTTTAAGAACGAGTTTTGCGATGAACTTGATCCACCACTAATCACTGTACTGTGTCCAGTAAGTATCATGGCGTGGTGCAGGGGAATAACACTGCATGATGCGGGCTATGTGAGCCTGCGAGGTACGTCATTAGTGCAAAGGTCACTTACTTGCAAAACTTTTGTTTCCATTTACATGATGTTAATGAATAGAACTGCACCTTGTTTAGTGTGGATTATGTGTAAATAGCATTGCCATTTAGTTCCTGCTATATATCAGCATAGTTAGGCGCATGCGAATACATCATTAAGGTCTAGTACTACGCACCGTACACATTCACCTTTTCTATTATGGCTGACATTAAAGTTATGTAAGACTCTGGAAAAGTTCAAAATCTGGCTAAATTCAGAGCAGGCCTTTATCCAAGATTTTGAAAATAGGGTGTCCAAAATGGGGTTCCCAATATTCCAGGGCGTCCATGATTCCGACGTGTAACCCCCCACCCCCAGCAATACCCCCAAACACACAGATTTTTTTTACAAAAAATGCATAGATCAAGGTTTTTACATCTAAGTTTATAAAGCAGCCTTCTATGGTGAGCATTTTTACTTAAAAAACTGTGTAGACCAAGACTTTTACAATGCTGTCAATCAAGTGTCAAAATAGCAACAATGCATATACTTTGTATATACATTGTATATTTCTTCCTGCTTTGAAACAAAGAGCCCCCACTGTGAGCCTTCAGAGGCTTCCTAGTATTCATTACAATGTGCGAGTCCAAACTTGAAAGGTTCCTATTGACAGTGGGCATCCAAATGATACATTGGGTGTCCTTGCCAGGGCGCCCAGATTAGTGCTAGGGCATCCATTTGGACGCCCAGGACGTACGCTGCATAAAGGCCTGTGTGGCGGTAAACATCTGGAATCATAAATTCCCAACATATGCCACAGCATCAAATGCTGCAGTATTTACTAGTATTATTTATATACCGTACTCGTCCGGGTTACCGTCCATGCACGGCTTACCGCACATCCCCAATTATTCATGATCGAGACTTTCTTAAACTTATAAGTTTCTGTGCTTTTGTGAACGTTCGTTGCACAAAGCTAAGATTCCAAAACGTGCACAACTCGCTTACTTTTGAGTGACAATGAGTAAGTTTCAGCGGAACCGGGACCGTGCCTATCTATGACGGTAAATAACCGGTATTCGTTGTCAGGCTCAATGTCGCACCTCAAGAATTTACCGACAAATGGTGCCCAGTCACGTCTGTGGTGATGGTAACCACGTATGGCAGTGTACAAGGCGAAACTGTCGTATTGTTTTGAATACAAGCTGACATGATCTATCGTGACACGCAACTTGTCTCCCTGTTCCCTGTCTCAGTTAAAGTCCTTCTTGCAAACTGCCCATGTGGTTCCAGTATCCGAAAATACTTACTAGAAAAATTCTTATTTTCGACAGCCTTTCTTTATATTCTTTTCGCCTTTCTTGCCAAAAGCGATTTTTTAACAGTATTTGACCCTTCTCTCTGAGCGTATGATTACCGGTTGTCCTAGCGTTACTGAACGGGAGGCTGTATAGGCCTACTAACAAGCTGTATTTTGACTATAGTCTTCACTGGTAGCTGGTGACTGAGGCTAACTAAGGTCTGCCGCGGTAGTGTGACACAGGACTAACCAGCCCGTAATTTCATGCAAGTGTCTGAAACTACCCTTGAATATATGCAGCATTTATCATTTGACCACTACTTCGACAAAACAGTCTGGTCTCGATCCACACCGGGTCCGATAGGCTGCGGTCCTGAGTCTGGCAAAATAATTTCTGTCAAAATTTATTCGCCACATTTCTTCAGCAAATTCCATAAAATTGTCCGTAGTTAGATTTTATCAAAATTAAGGCGCACTGTCAATTTTTTTATCCCCGTTTGCTGACTGGTAACAGTACAGGCACTGCTCCAGTCGCACTGACGGCGTTTTCTCGGCCTGGGTTCCTGAATGAATTGTACTTCCGGGTTCGCGGCAAGTTCAAAATGGCAGTGTTTCTTCGGGTGCGAATCGTGAGTGGCGCGTTCACTTAAACTGTTTTCGAGTACGGATCGTGTATTAGTTATGGGGTAGGTACTTCTTGGATCCTTATAACATCTTCTAACCATGTAATAAGGGTTAACAACGCGTGAGAGAAGGACTTTAAACCCATGCTTTTAATGACGTTCACTCGTGACACCAAAATAGAAGCACCCAACCAAAAGCTACAGTGAAAGAAATCAACTTGTCATTAAACGGAAGTCGAACATTCTATCTGCATGCACATGGTCAAAACCTTGTTCCTTTGAACTCTCAATTTGCTTGATGAATTTTTACATGATGTGTTTTTGCATCATTATTTTCGCAGCCGCCCAAGCCTTCCTATTGCCTAATAGTAGTACTTATCGTTCGATTGTTGAGTTGTACTAGGCCATTTTAAGTGACTCGCGTGGAACAAATCACAACAAAATCATACGTTTCCCTTAAAAACTTCACAGCAAACTACCGGAGCCATTCATGCTTGAGATCACGGCACCACTGCACCATCTGCGCTACTCCACTTCAGGCCGTCGAAGTCCGTTACTGTAATCTGCAGACGAACATTTTAACTTATATGCTTGAAATCTAGATGTCAGTGTAGCTCCATGAGGGTAGATTTGGTCCACCGTGCAGTAAGCACCCACTCCAAAGTTTCGAAAATTTCAATTTTAATTACCCACGCTCAGCTTACCACCCACCATATTTCTTTAGATTCCCAATTTAAGCACAGTAACCTGGATGAGTACGGTACAAACATAAATTTGATTTTTAACTCATTGGCGTAGATAATGCATTTGTACTAGGTGCAATTCTTACAATGTTACGCTACTATTGTATAAATTTCTACATTGTCGTGTGCGATGTGCGATGTAGGAATACTCCTACTATTAATACTATTATCCTTTATTGTGCAGATTCTAGCCCATAGTCATAGGCTAGTTTGGAACAGAGCCACAGGCTGCCTACTCTGCTAGCCAAGTTAGGTTTCTATTTGAATTGAATGCTACATTCCATGATCCAGTCTCATTGCAATACAGTTGCAGAGAAATTCTAGCGAATAAAAATGCAACTGGGTATGATAGCAATTTTAACTTTTAACTGGCGTAAGTAGGTTAGCAGCGTTTTGCAGGGCAATGAAAACATGTTTTCACGTTGTATTCAGTACATGACAACAGTACGCAAATAGGGTCGAACTTACATTGTATGTCTTCAATAATGATTGTTTCTTTAGGGTTAGTACAGTGCTTTTAGGTGACAGACCATAAAATCTAAGATAAGATTGCCCCGACAGCTCACAACACCACAACTTGAGCAGCCATCTTGAAATTAATGTTTTAGTCGTGGTCACTGGTCCTTCTTTGGAGAGCTGCGGATTTGATTCTAATAAAATGCTACAAACCGTTACAGTATGTATCCTCTTATAAAACACTATGACAGTGCAATCGGTGAGATGATGATGAATAAAACCAACTTCGATTGACCTTCTTGCCCAAACACTGCCGTGATAAACAAGTTTTAGTGACACCTAGTGGCAAATTTTCTTATTGCAGCAGTAACAGGTCACTATTACGAAAAAAAAACTTCTGGCGAAGGCCCATTATTCCTAAGGTTCGCTAATCCAACAAAAAACATTGTTAAAACTACTAAGACAATTTTCAATTTTTCAAGAATGATGTTGATGCTTGGTTCATCTAAAAACAACGCTACTCCGTGAAAACATTACTCTGTATCGATAATTCCAAAAACTGAGGACAAGGTAGTTTGGCCCGGGTCCGTCAGTTCTCCGGCATCGCTGGTTCCTTGACCTCTCACACTTGCCTCTGTTGTTTTAAAAGTAATTTTGTACGCAGTTTTGTGTGTGTTTGTTTCTCAATATTAAACATTGTGCTAAAAAATTGAATTTCAAAACAGAGCGTCTAATTGTTATACGTTATTAACTGTTTCCCAAATTAGGCCAAGTGTAATCACATCAGATTCTCGACACGTGGTAATAAGCAAAGCCAAGCACGAAGAATTTTGGCGTCTAACAAAGCAAAAAAGAGTGAGAGGTCGGGGGATCATGGAGAACGTGGAACATTTATTGGATGTCCAAGTCAAATCGAATCCTTCATAAATTTTTTCTCAATCACGAAAAAGTCCTACAGTATCAAAATCCCCTGCCGCACAAACAAATACAATTTGAACATTGAAGTCCAATGACTTCTTTTACAGTTTTTACTGTCTTTGTGCAGTACATGCGTAGTTAAAGGCCTCTTGTGTCGTATCTTCTTCGAAGTTCGCTTCAGTGACCAAAAGAAAACGTACTCACAAAGCCGGGCATTAATATTTCGTACCCCTTTTTGTGCACCCATGAAACGTTCAGATTTTGACGTTGTCCACTTTATTTTGAAAACTAGGCCTGCTGTATGCTAGTCTTTGTATCTTTGCACCGTATGCTGCATTGTAATTTGTTGGTATGTTTACCCTCTTCTTGTCGTCTCATAGCAACGTTACATACGTAGTAATCTGGAGAACCAGGCAGCAGCAAGACTATGAGGTGCGACTCGAACGAGAACCGGATGAGGTGCCGATAATTTACAAAATGCAACTATCGAGAAATACATCATGAAAATTTAAGTATTTGTTACAATACTGCATTTGCCCAAGGTTACAGTCAGTGTGTAGGGGATAGACCGTTTGTCGAATGAGAACACAACACGAATGTAATCGAGTTTACCCAGTGTTGCCTTTAAGAAAATATTATTACCTGCTAACTGGTTAATGCAGCAGAATATGTGCAAGAATCAGGAGCTTACGATGTTACATTTATTTTGAAGGTATAGGTACTAAAATTTTCAAAACAGACAGATTTCGTTAGAACTCTCACAGGTTTTACCAAGCTTGGATAGAAGTTACAGGAACTTTTTGACAATTTAGTCGATTTTTTGTAACTGGAGCTTCGTAGTGAGTTGTAACAATTTTGACTACCTACATGGAATAACATCTGTCGAGTTTTTGTTGAGATTGAGCTAGAATTTGTTTTAATTTAAAATAAATGGATATTTAGTAGCAGTTTTGTGTTCCGAAACTAAAATTTTGACGTCCAGTTTATTTTGAAAACTAGTTTATGCTAGTCCTTGCACTCTAATGTGAAAGGCTTTACACAACATGTTGCATTGTAATTGTTGGTATGGCTGAGAAAATTATAACGAGTACAAATAGATCAGTCAATGCAGACGTTGTTCTTATAGCAACTTTCATACCAAACAATCAACATCTTTAAAAACAATCCACCATTTTCGTCCTAACGTCCATAAACCACCTGAATACACATGAAAACTATAATTTGTTTTTTTGTGACTAGCGTTCCCCAATATAGGCTCAAGATTTGAGGATGACATTGTTTTGCATGAAACTGGAGTCACACAAAAAGTCAAAATTTTACAAAAGCTGTAGTCTTGTAAACGTCAAACCAAATATTCCTTTAAGTATTAATTAAACTTGGAATTATGTGTTTAGAGTAGTTTCAATAGCAGAAAGGATTTTGTTCACAATGTATTGTAATCTGCTAGACCCATGCTTCACAAAATAGTTTTTTTTAATGAAAAGACAATTATTTCAACTTTAAGCAGATTACACCCTGTTTAAACTTGATAAGTTAAGAAGATTTCCAAAGACAATGTATTGTAATCATCCAGAGAACGCTTGCTTCCAAACATATAAGTTTTTGTAAACAAGCCAGCACAAGCGTGGCTTCCGTCCGTCAACTTGAATTTGGATAGAAAACAATCGCGAATTCATTCAGGGACGTTCCAAAAGCAACAAAACCCCATTTACAATCTGTTGTAAGCAGTCAGAGAATGTTTACTTCCCAACATAGATTTTTATAAAGCGAAAATAGAATTGTCGCAAGTTTAAGCAGGGGTGTGGCCTCATTAAACTTAGAATTAGACAAAAAACAATCACGAAATGTGGTCAGAGGAGTTTGAAGAACAGAAATGAGTCATTATAAAATATGCTGTGGTCCTTCACCAGTCATCGCCTTCGCACCTCTAGGGGGCCTGGAGATGTGCGGGCTAGTTGCTGCTCGGGGCAAACCCCGGAGAAGCACTCAAAATTTCGTGAGAAAACGTCACGAGCGGTTGTACGCGTTTAGAGTATCAGATTTTGGGATTTTGATACAACAAATTTCACCGGATTTACTAGGGTGCTAAAAGATTACTAGTGTGAAATCTGGAGAAATCTGGCGGGGAGAAAAAAAAATCACTTCGGAGTTCAGAGTAAAAGAAATTTCGATCGTGTCGGCGGCGCAAGGAGAAGTCAAAATGTTACAAACAAACGGGCCAACCTTATAACGTGTAAAACACCAGTATTTCTAATGATGCTCAAAAAGAAAAGCACATTTCCCGGCCTCAGATGAAATTGCTGTGAATATTCGTATTGGATTTGAATCACCAACCGCGACAAATATTTACGAATTTCTGCTTTCAAAAAGACTGTTGAGACCTATCGTGGATTTTCTTTGACATTGGATAATTCTGACAAGCGCAGTTACGCCACACCGTACCACACTTACTGTCGCCGCAAAGCCACTATTTCGACACTGGGTACAGATCCTCCAAGGGCGGATCCAGGATTTTTTAAAAGGGTGGTTGGATAAAAGATTTTTTAAAGGAGATCCAAGTCAACATAGATTTGATATCAGTGAAATCAAGGGAAAAAAGGGGGGGTCCGGACCCCCTTGATCCCAACCCTCCACCTCCCCTGGATCCACATTTCAGTGAGACTTTAGCCGCATTATCAAAATAGATCCCTGTGAAAGAAACACAAGTTGCAGACAGCGGTATATCCACGGTACCAGTCAAACTTCAAAAATACCACAGTTGAAACGCCACTACTTCATTACCGCGCATACGGGTGCTTGATCATTTCAAACAGATACCGTGGGTGTAGTACAGTTGTTTCACATTGTACTCTTGTGTTCTCATGGCTCAAATGGTACACCTTTCCTCTTTTCTTCAAAATGCGTTTTTTCGGTCGCAAAACCAACTGTACTATCTTTTTAAGATTTAAGAGGTGAATGTTGTGCCATCTATTGAGTGAAATGAACACCGAGGAGACAACTTTCGCGCTATCTGACGTCACTGCTTTTTGCTGTCCACACTTCCGCCGTGTGTCCCTTGTATTGCTGTCCCCTGTGCGACGAGTGCACATACTGGGCGTGAACTTGGAATCCTGCTTAATCTCAAGATCGCGTATGCGTGAACTTGGATTTTGACATTCAATAAGGCAAAAAGGTGAAATTTTTGTTCGGTGAAAAGAAATTTTGTAATTATTGGCCTCGCGATCAACCATTTCCTCCTTTACCGTAACTTGTGTCGCTGAACTGGAGGAATATGTGAATGGCTGAATCCATTATTTTTTGGTGAAACTGATCGCCCGTAGTTGAAAAGGTTGGTTAAAATTGACATTATGTTATTCAAATGTAACTTATTCGGTACAGTGCAATTTTTATGAACACGAACGTGATTATTTGAATGAGCTTGTCAAGTTGCCTCGCGCATTCCAAATTCACTCAACACTCACTTCTGCTTAATCTTAAGATTAAGCAAGATTCTAAGTTGACGTACAATACACACTTTAGTCAAAAGTTCATTCAGCTGTGATATCTTAGGATATTGATCCGTTTTGTTCTCTAAAATTTCAGATGGCGTCTGAACAAGGAAAATCTGTTATTAGTCCAGACATGACTGTGGGGTTTATAGGATCAGGGCGAATGGCCCAAGCCTTGTGCAAAGGATTCGTTGCCACAGGTAAGTGGATTAGGTCAGTCCGACTTATACGACATCGACAACGTTGAAAAGCGTGCTTAGCTTATTTTATGACGTAATATGGTACTTTCGGCCCGACTCTGGACCGGTATTTGGCCCGTCAGCTCGCGGAACCTGTCTAAGTGGATGCGTTTTCCAGGCGACTGTGTTAATTGTTACTCATTAAATTTAGCTTTAAATTGTTTTAAAGCGTTGACGAAGATGAATTTGCAATATCATTTTGATACAGGTTTAGTAAAATCAAGGTATGGATTGCATCATAGTTGGAAAAATGTGCACTGATTGACAGGAGATTTTTACGGCACGGGAATGATTTGCATTCCAGAATTTCACACATGATATTTGCAGGTGTCTGAGCCAGGTTTGAGGGAGCAACTCAATTTTGAATTTCAAAGTGTTAACATCTTGTTGCCGTGTCTTAGATAATTATCATATGGAACTTGCTTTGCTGTTTGCTATTCAAATATTTTTTTGTATTTTTTATGTAGGACTGTACTGATTGTGACTGAAAAGCATATTTGCGATACAAATCTTTTGAGATTCATAACGTAAAATTGCCGTGAGGACTTGACAGGGACCTCAGGGCCAGGTCTCACACTCCATTGATTTATCCACATTATTTTGAAAACGCTTTGCCCAGTCACACATTGTGTGTCATAAAAGAGATAAGCATACCTGCAGCTGACGTAGCAAGTAGAACTACTCTCGTTTATCACATTGGTGTAGACTCACAGTTGAACTGTGGTTTTCTGTAAACCCCAGACCGTCCCGAGTTGCACCATATACCAACTCCGAATGGTCTCTCACGACGATTAAGCGTTATGGGTTCTCATATTTTGTTTGCTAAAAATAACTGATACAATTAGTATAATTGTTGTTCATTGTTGTTTCATTTCCCAAGTGTCAACATTGCTTCTTGCTGTTTGGGATTTGAATGGCAATGCAGTTATCACAGCTTCTGGACTTGATCTGCTTCTTTTGTTTGGGTTAGGGAACACAGATGGATATCAACTGATCACCTACTTGGAATTATTGGATATCATGATGTTCATTGTAGCAATTAGTTGAAACTTGTTCAGTATGAATCATTTTTACTTGTTTAATCTAGTAGCTCCTCAATCAACCATCTTTCCTTTGCCGCCAACTTTCATTTTAAACTCGGTTAATTTCATAGCGCGTTGTACTTTATCAACAGTTTCCCTGTTTATCGAGAGTCTGATGTAAGGTCCTATTGTTTGGAGTAGAGTAATCACTAGTGATGACTCCTCTTGTATAAAATGTTGTGTTAGGATCATAACTTATTCGGGGAAGTACGATAGCAGTTAGCCAAAAAAATGCGTTAAATTTTGGTTCTCATGTAATTGACGTTAATGAACACTGGTAGATAATGGGCCAGCTAGTCATTATGCTGAACAAAAAACACGGCAATGCTGATTGATATCTGGACAGCTTCGATTTAGAAGCCGCTGGATTTGAAACTAAATGGGTGTTTTTGTAATGGTCAGACTCCTTGCCAGTAATGAGCATTCACAGTTGCAAGCTGGTAAATGAGATGCAGCACCTGATGGAATAAGTTCACTAATGGTTGAAACAAGTCAATTAAGGTTTTGTTAATGCATGATTTTATTAACATGTGATTTGCTTTGAGTGTAGTGTAATTTTCATCAATGGAAAAGTTATTATTTGAGTGAATTTGCCAGTTTACCAAGTAAGTTTAAACACAGCAATTATATGCCTACAATTAAGCAAAATAATTGCATTGTTAACACTGTGGTCTTTAAAAACTGAAGCAGTCATTAAAAGTTGAGCCTTTTCAGTATTTGAATTTCAAAAATTGGTTTACTATAACAGAATAAAAGCTAGGACCAATATCACTCCCAGAATAAAAGAGAAACTTTTTGCAGTACTATTTCTGCTCCTTTGTTCAGTATTCACAGTCTTTAGTTCCCTCTTCAGGCTTTCTGGCTAATAATAACATGTTAACTGGCCTTGTGCACCTAACCCCAATTTGGAGCCCTTATCTGATAGATCTTAATCCCTTTGAGTAAGGCAACATCTGATGTTGTATGCCAATAAATGAACAGTATTAAACCATTAAGTGATTAACTTCAAATGGTTTTTCATTATGGGAATACATTGTAAAATGTTAGGGCATAAAATGGGGGCCAGCAGAACTTTGGTTTTTATCAAAGAAAATTTTAAATCAGATTAATGTTTTTCCAATAACTACCATATTTTGAAAAATTGAGGGCCATGGCATTTGGCAATGTTGTTAACCCTTGAAAAATATAAAATATAAGTTTCACCATAATTTTTATTAAAATTGGTACGATTGCATTTACATATTGTGAGTTCCATTATTTCAGGAAAAGTGAAGTCCGGGAATATTCTTGCCAGTGATAAAGACACAAAGATGTTAGAGTTTATCCAAGTGAGTGCTGACCTTTGGGAGTGACCCTAAAATAACCTTTGTTGTGTTTTGATTTGTTGATGTCCATGTAGGTTACAGTCCAGGTCAAAGTACTGCAGACTCTGTTTTTTGGCAGTGTTTCTTGCCATTCTGACCTGTTTGGAACAAAACAAACCAATTTGTCGATTTCTGTGGTTGGCAGTGGGCTTGTAATGAAGACTAAAATTGATAAATTAATCTCAGACCTGGGACAAACACTGACTCCCATTCCAGAATTTCGTACATTTGCAGGTGTCAGCCAGACCTGGGTTGAGTACTGTCTACACAAGAATGCCCACAAGTAGTGATAAGTGTGATCACATGCTTTTCTTGTAGTGCATGGCGAGATCCCGTGAAGACTTGCATTATTTCTTGGCTGAAGGGCGAAATAAGTTTTGCCAAGTATGTTGCTTTGCCATCAAGTTTGTTACTTGGCGAAATAACCATGCACTACAATGGGTCAGTTTTCCAGTTGTTTTGAATGGGGTTTTAACCCTGCTTGGCACTACTAAGACATTCAAAACAAATTTATTTTACACGGCTTGAGTACAAAATATGCACATGCTAACCTACCATCCAATCACAAGGTAGAGCAAGCCGTGCATGTAACAAAACTTAATGTGTTAATAAAAGTTGGACTTCAGGCTAACCAGATAACATATATTATAACTTTTGATTTCAAGTTGTATGACAATCTAAACCTAAGGAATATAATGATCAGGTGAAGAAAGTGTTGGCAACTACGATAAACTTCCATTCCCATCATTTTTATGAATATTGGTTTACTGGTTAGTCTGATAAGGCAATGCACAACTCTACATCATGAGCAGTACTGTCTAACTAGCAGTCTCCTTTCTAATTTTAAATGGATATTCAACAAGGCACAACCAGGGTTAGAACTGGAAGTTTAATCTCACAAGCATACTTTTGCGCATACATTTTGAAACTTATAGCTGAACTATTAAGATTTACATATGCTTTAGCAAATGACTACAAGACTTTGTGAACTTGTTACAGCTTACAAGCACAATTGGCTAAAGCAAAGACTTTTCATCTTGTTTCAAATTCAAACCCTGATAGCAGCACTATTTTAACTAATCAATGAAACATGTAAAGCTCTACCTGCAATGTGGCTGTAGACAGCCCAATACCACCACTATTGTGATTGTTTTGAAGTGTATGTTTGGATATCTAGTACTTCCAAGTACTTTGCCAAGTTAATAGAGACCTGAAAACAATGAGGAGATATTAGCAAACATAACAGTATGTTATAGCTTCATAAGAATCTTGGCATAACCCATTTACAGGGAAAGTTATCCATGTAAAGATATTGGCATGGTCTTCATGAGGGGTCTAGCGTAACCATAATAGTTTACATTAACAATAATATCTTCTGTACAGTAAAAATAAAAATTACTATGTCATGTACCCTACCCTATCACTTCACTGGTTGACATTTGCAAGCTAAGATATTAGATTGAGGTTCCATTCAAGTTTCTTGAGGGAAAAGGAACATGCACCTACCGACATGGGAAGGTCCTTCAAGTCAGTCCATATTCAACTCAACTCGCACCTAGGTCAAATTGCACCCAGATTAATTATCTCTTTCCTCATGACACTGAATGCTTTGATTTTCATAAAACCAGTCAAACTTGCATTGATTCTGAAATTTTGAAGTCTGAGTATCGCAAACTTCCACGACATAGTGATTCCACATTTTGAAGTCATGTACTCAGCCTCTCGGTCAGATCAGGCAGATTAATTTTTCCTTTTTTGCATTGAATAATTTGGTTCAATTAGATCCGAGTTGTGCAAGTTTGACAGTGTGTAACAATAGTTTACATGTTCACTGGTGTTGATTTGGGTACATTGTGACCAATTCCAGGGGTATTCCATTTACAAGTAGCAGGATGTCGTTTCGTATTCAATAATCTAGATCCACCCAACAAACCAAAGCAGTGGGTCAAAATAGGTAGTCAAAACTAAATGATGAAAAAGTCATCCAGGTCAATACAGTTGTCATATTAGTGATTCCTAATTTTGAGAATCAGGCAAGTGAAAGTTGCAAATTGTTGATCTTTTAACAAAGAGATTTCAAACTCAGGAGCTGCCTGAAATTACTACAAATTCAAAGACATAACCCACACAATCAATGCCAATATTCCCAACTTGCAAAATGATTACATTATTTTGGGAACTCCTTCTCCCCCTTGCATTAATGATCACTGACACAACCTCAAAGACTACACACACACACACACACACACACACACACACACACACACACACACACACACACACACACACACACACACACACACACACACACACACACACACACACACACACACACACACACACACACACACACACACACACACACACACACACACACACACACACACACACACACACACACACACACACACACACACACACACACACACACACACACACACACACACACACACACACACACACACGAACCCGCGCACGTGTACCAGATAGTGTAACGGAATCAGCTTAATCCGTGTTTACGCTCATGGGAAGTTGCCCTGGTAAAAGGCAACCCTTTTTCATGTCATTGTTAGCAAGAATAAGGTTCGTTGATTATCCCAGACATGTTTTTTAGTTAATTACAGCTTCTTGTAATTTAAACAATTACTCATCCTCTTGTCCGGAAGCGACGTTTTGAGAGGCAAGAATTTCTCGCCAATTTCTTTTCACATAGTCTGACTGTGAGAGCTGCTGAGTCAGTCGTTCTATCTCCGTTGTGATAAGTTCGGTCGTCGTTTGTTTTTGTTTACGAGTCAGTCAACATGCCACACTTTTGCTGCGTACCGAGATGCACCCATTATCGTCTCACGGACAGAGGAACAATTGTCCCACTTGGTCGAGTGTCCCGCGACACACTCCCACTAGATGGTGACCTGAGCAAACAAACTGCTTACATACCGCCGTGTGACTTCCTTGCCACACATCTGGCACCTTCTAAATAGCTTCAATACTTTAGACAAGTCCACAATAAACTTATCAAAGTTTTGCTCTCTGATCTGTTCATTGAACGAGGAACTGTCCTCTTCACTGGGTGTCAAACTCAGGGCCTGTATTCACTCCCACCACTCAACATCGCAACAGGGCTGCTTACAGGTTCTGAGCAATAATGAGTACATCCTGGTACGCGGCAACAGTGTGGCATGTTGACTGACTCATAAATATAAGCAAACGACGACCGAACTTATCACAACCAAGGTAGAACAATCGCCGACTCGACAGCTCCCACAGTCAGACTATATGAAAAGAAATTGGCGCGAAATTCTTGTCTCCCAAAACGTCACTTCCGGAGTACAGAAGGAATAATAAGTTAAATTACAAAAAGCTGTAATTAAGTGAAAAATATGTCTGGGATAGTCAACGAACACATGTGATGGTGTAATACCACAAAGTACATACAAGTCAGAGGGCTTGTTTGTTCTCTAAGTGTTCAGCTTGACTTGGCAACAACCAAATAAAGGCCGGATTCAAACGAAAAATCAGCTCGCGTATGTTGGAATTTCCCGGTGGCATGTTGCGACTAGATACAAGACGACCATAATCTCGGCTCTCATTTCCTAATTTCAGGTCGCCAATGCGACCTGCAGTTCGTTATGCCGAGCGCAAAGTCCCGGTTGAAACAGCTCTGACTCGGTAAGGACGTGTTGCTGGTTGGAGCTCTTCACTGATTTAAGTCGTAAAGCCGCGCAAATCACGGGTGCTGGTTACCCGAATAATTGGGGCTTCATCTACGAATTATTTTTTACCGACGCAGATATGTGCAGAAACTAGTATTTTTTTCCTTGGACTCTACTGTACGCGCTCACTAGACTCATCCCCAGTCATAGTGTTAGTATTTTTTAAAATAAAATCTTCAGCAAATGTTTTGCGGTAACTTTTGATTGACGACTGGCCTATGTCCGCTTACCCCCGATTCTCGTCTTCTTTGCGTAGCATGTTTCACGCAACTGGAAGTGAGCAACACCGGGCAACCAAGATAAAACAGCTAGCTGGAGAACCATACATTGAAAATGTCATTGAGTCACGGAGTCTCAATGAAAAACAACCAAAATACAAATTATTTTTTCAAGCTTTTATTACATCTAATTTTAAAACTGGTCTTTTACTCAGAACTTGACAGCTAGCACCATAAATTTGATGTCTGCTGTGACCTCTGCAACACGTGAAGCTCGCACACACGCGCTTCTAAAGTTTCATTGCATGAGAATAGTTGCAATCCAAGTTATTGTTACTGGTCGTCTGCGCACTTCAGCTCTAATAAGATCGCAGGACGGCACGGGACTATTACTCATCAATTTTGTAAATTTAATTGTGAATGACTAATCTGAGGGCAACAGAACATTTGTTGGGATCATCCGCTGTTATGACATTTTTAGCAACATTTGGCGACTTGCTGATAAAGCTCTTTGAAAAGTTGTATGCGTTCCGAGTACGTGTGTCATGTGGGACTCTGATCATGAGGTAAGGTTAACCGCCCAGAGTGGTTGTCTGTCGTAATAAGCACCCATGTTCAGTTAACCGCCCACCCATGATTTCTGGAAATTTCACGTTTAAGCGCCCATGTCTGGTTAACCGCCCACCCCGGATTTTTGGGTTTGCCTATTTAACCGTCAGGGCGTTAACCCGAATGTTTACGGTAATTGTCGTGGGCTAGCCAACAAACATCCTTCGACACCCCTGCACCTCCTAGTGTCAGTTTCATTTTTTTGCATTCATGACTGTCTCCTAAATGCTCTGCAGGATCTTTGTTAAATTGGGCAAGTGTATTTCTATGGAGGTGACGACAGTGAGTGACCATGACTTTCGGACGGAACTGTTTACCATTGTGCCCCCTTGTGGTGATTTGGGAGTTCCTTGACTACGGATAACCACAACTTTTGGACTTATCTGACTATTGTTGTGCCCTTAGTGGCAATATTGGTTTTCTACGTTTTCCTCCGTAACGTCAGAGTTCCTTAATGAATTATTTATTGAGTTTTTGGCATCTACCTCTCTATCGGCTGAATCACTCTAAGGATCATCATGAAAAATGGCCTGTGTTTCTTCTAGGAAGTACATGGTTGATGATAATTTTTGGACATCCGACTGCTATGGCACCCTTTTAGTGCCAAATTCTGTTTTTTGCTTGTGGTTCAAATTTAACTTCATGAAATATATTTGATTTTGGGTAAAATCCGATTACTGTGCTGTCCTCTAAAGGCAATTTTGTTTTTCTGGACTCAAGTTCCTTGATGGATGTTCTTGAAGTTTGAAAAATATGTTGCCATCATGTACACAAACCCTGTTGCATATAGATTTGACCTATGTTGCGCCCCCTAGTGTCCTTTTTGTTAAATTCTTTGTCGCCTGTCTCCCTATCCTCCAGAGAGTATGAAGAATCATGATGAAGGGTGGCAAATGGTTCAAATTTGAAAGATCATATTAATTGCTGTTTTTGTACACTTTCCGTGCCTGAAAACCTGCCTCCACTCATCTTCTGAAATTAATGTTCAATGTAAAGAGTACGTATGTAATAGAAACATGACCATTCAAGGACTCATTTGTGTTCTACGTTTTCACCGCATAATGGAGTCAATTTTCAGACATCCTTTTTGAAAAGGTCATAAGTAAAAGAGGAGCTCATGATGAAGTTAAAGTGATAGAAAAATACAACATTCAGTAAACAAAGTCTTCAAATGCGCTTAAAGTTGGGAAGCATAGTTGAGTGCCTGGTGGGACCGTTTCATGCAAGTGACCATTTCTGGGGCCCAGTTTATCAATGGTCACAATTCTTATTGTAGCTATATAATGTATGTTGTATCATTCATTTTCACTAACACACAGTTCTTTAAAGTGTTTTTTGAAGGTGAATATTCAATATGAATGGGTATTACAATCAAACTTGCATTATTTGCAATGTTTTGTTCTTGTGCTGTTCGATCACAATGCATGTGTATACAACTATCTTTTCCGTGATGAGGTAAATGGCCGTTGATTACACGGATTTATCATTTACTGTTTACACCTTATGTAGTAATAATTTGATAAAACTTTAATTTCTTTGCAGAAATATGGTGTTAATACGACCGGTGACAATGTGGAAGTAGTTAAAAAGTGTGATTTGGTTTGCCTTGCTGTGAAACCTCATATAGTTGAACCAGTCCTCAGAGAGGTGAAACCACATGTCACTGGTAAAAATCTGTTCGTCTCCATTGCGGCTGGGATAACATTAAATACGTTGGAAAAGGTCAGTGGTAGATATTTTAAGGATTGGACTACTGAAATATTTTGAGTGTGGTTATTGGTAATAGGGTTTAATGTTGTGTTGAGAATGGAGTGAGCGAAACATCTTTACTGAAACACAACTTTATTGCGGGCTAACTATAACTGTTGTAACAACATATATTTGCTAATGCACAAGAGCACATGCTTATGAACCACATTTCATAGAACTGTTTGGCAGGGGTTATATAATAAACAATTCTAACTAATTGTGTCATATAAGGTAAGTGTAGTTCCAATGAAACAATATTTATTTCATAAGGAAATCAAATAATTTTGTTTCATTCAAAAACAATCATTGCTGAGATGCACGACTAACAAATGTATAATACCTAGCAGTCTTAAAATGGCATAGAAACATGACAGTCCAATAAGTGTTCAATAAGATTTCCAAGTTTCTCAATGAAAGCCATTTGTTTCAACGTTGTCATAGAAATGCATAACCCTTTGTTCACTTCAGTTTTTGCCTGATAAAACAAGAGTCATCCGTGTGATGCCGAACACGCCAGCATTAGTCCAGTCTGGAGCGTCTGTATTCACTCGAGGTGCTCACACGCAGGCTGGCGACAGTCAGATAGTGGCTGAGTTACTGTCCAGTATTGGAATCTGTGAGGAGAGCCCGGAGTATTTACTAGATGCTGTCACGGGGCTCAGTGGCAGTGGTCCTGCTTATGTGAGTATATGTGTGTGAAAACAGACTGAGCACTGTAGTTAAAAGTCCATCTACAGAGTTGTACTAAGCCCATTACGTAGAATTGCCGTGAGGACTTGACAGGAACCTCAGGGGTCTCTCGCTCCACTGGTTTATACACACTAGTTTGAAAAGACTTAGCCCACTCACACAGTTTGTGTCATAAAAAAGATAATCCAGCTGACCCTGCAAGTAGAACTATCGTTTATCACGTTGGTGTAGATTTCACAGTTGAAGTGTGGTTTTCTGTTGAGCCCAGACCGTCCGGAGTTGCACCATATACCAACTCTGGACGGTCTCTCACGGTGATTTAGCATAAAACGAATGCCCTAAGTTGGCCAGTGACCAAGTGGCGAGACTGTCTCAGCATTGAGTATTGCTGAAGAACATGGTGTGACATTTCTTGAGTCCACTAAAAATTGTTTGGAAAAGATCTATAAAAATGGAGGTTGATGAATTAGCATATATGAAGCTCAGTTATCAAAAACATAAATGGCCACATGATATTTCTTTTGATGCTCAATATTAAAAGATGTTATATGGTTTTTTGACCTAAAATAGCTGCATGCGGTACCATGTGGAGATAACTGTGACCAGATAATATGGGCTAGTGTTGACTTACAAAGTAAATGCGAAGTCGTCAGGTTTCTGTCAACATGTTTTCACAGTCACAAATTCAGTTAGTGAACACGAAAATACACAACATCACCTAACTGAATGAAATGCCATTCGGTTTCATGGTGATAAGTTCTTGCCCCCAGGGCTACGGAATGTCTAGCAAAAATGTCTCACTCGTGACAAATTTTTCTACAGTTCAGCACATTACCCCCAAAGCATCCTGTAAGCCAAATTTGTTTGCATTTTCTATTATCCGGTGTCCATTGTAGTTGGAAATATCTAATGATGTGGTAATGTAATCAGCAGTCCACAAGTCAAAATGTTTTGGAGGACATTTAAAGATGATAGGTTGGCAGCAGCAAAATTTCTTCTGAAATTCGGGTTTTTTGGTATCAAAATTCTAAAAACTTATAATGAAATGAAACCAGTTCCTATAATTTGTTGTGACGTGTATGCAACCTTGTGAAAGAAGAACAGTTGATTGAAGAATCGGCGAAAAAAGAAACTGGCCAATTGGTGATGCAATATTTCGTGGTGCCGAAAGCTGTCGCTAAAGATCGCTCCACAACTTTAGCATCAGAATAACGGTAGAACACCATTTTTTCCAACACCATTAAATAATTTAGTTTACTCAAGGAAGACTGTTAAGTTTTTAATGTTACTAATTTTGTGTCAGATTTTATCTTATCACTTTTTTTACCCACATCGGTGCAAAGCATAACAGCTTTGTACCAAGGCTACATAATTTAAAAAGTGATATTTCGAGACATATCTCATCTTCAGGCTACTATTTACAACTAGTTCACGCACATCAAAAATGACAATTATGTTTGAAAAATCCAGTTTGAATGAGCACCTAACTGGCACTCAAAAGACTCTATCATTATTTAGGTGATCTGTAGATTATGATGCACATATAATAATTATATATGTGTATTTTTATCGTCATAGTTGCGCATGCCAACTTCACGTGTTATATTGCATTTGTCATTTCTGATGTGCGTTTCACTGTGAACTAGTGGTAATATCACTTTTAAATTATGTTACCTACTGATGTTGTTTGGATTTTTATTGCACTGTTGTGATGTAAAGACATGATCTCTATTTAGAGAGTTTGAAAGAACTGAAATTAAACTCTTAAAAACAGATCAAAGTCATGTCTTCAATGAAATATGTATACGAGAAAGATTACTGCCAAATTATGGTGATTTCAAACTATTCTTTTGTCATGGTAGAGTGCAACCTCTAAATCCATTTGACAATTTAGGGCGTTTTCTTGGAACCATCGTCATTGTGTTGGATCCCAGACTATGTTTTGGATATACATGTTCAGCCAAACTTCCACATATGCTTGGTTTTAACCAAGCATATGTTAAAACAACATTGAAGTGAACAGGTCAAATAAGCAATTGAGTCACTTTTATGGCCATAATTGTGTATTGCTTCAGTTCCTAGAATCCCATGTACAGTAGTCTGTACCCTGCATGTCTCTTTTTAGTCTATTTGTTGTGATAGTGTGTTGTCACCTACAATCACTTCAGCTACGTACTGAGACTGATTCATATGTGACAGTGGAGATAAAACTAGGAGAAATAGATTAGGGAACTTCAGTCCCAAGACAGCACCAAAAAACCCCACCAACACATTAAAGCTCCGTCATTAAGAGAAGAGAAAATAGCTGTGCATGTACTCAGGGTACCCATGCTCTTCAATTAAGTTTACTTAACATTAACTGAGTGTACAATCACTAATTGGTAGTTCATTTGTGTTTTGTTAGTGCCTGTTCTAAATCACCCAGTGTATTTGATTTATTTTCTGTAGTTAATGGATTGAAGACAACAAAAAGTAAATATAGCTGTAAACAACAGTTTGCCTACTGGTACGTGAAACTTAATTCTTTCTCAAGGAGATCTTATCACACACAGAGAAGAGGATCAGATGATGGCAAAAAGTAAAGCAAAATGAGGACCACGCTATGATGACAGGAAATGGTGGCAAACTCCCAAAGAATTATATCCTCTCTCACTAAGTCTTGATCAACTATAAAATCGTGCTTTTGTTTGATTCTTCTTACAGCAAATCAAAGTATCCCCTGGCCTTAAAAGTGGCAATCCCAGCTGGTCATCTGGTTGTTTCCTTCTCTTTTTTATTTTAGATTCTGTTGCAGGGAACACCTAAAATCTGAAAAGCAACATTTCTCTGCAAAAAGCTGAACTCTGAAGTTTCTATAGAGTTTTCTGTAAATGAAAACAATTTCGCTATTGGAAAATGTTCATTTCACTAATAACATTAACTGAACAAACTAAACAGAAAGATGTTACGTTTATCGTTGGGCAGCCAGAGTGGAAGGAACAACAATTATTCGATTGATAATTAAATACGTCTATTCGTGATCGTGGTAATACAAGCAATGAACGTACAACTATACAAACTGTATGACGTTAACTAAATCATTCATACATCACAAAAGGAAAGGTCGAAATTCCAACAACTTAACACTTTATCAACTTATGAATAATGAGAACAAAAAAAATTAATAATTTATAGGCGACATTTAAAATCTTGTTGTTGAAGAAAAAGAAGAATACTCCTCTCTATGTGAAACGTGAACAAATTAATCTGATTATTCGTAAAAATAAGTTCCTCGGTTATTCGTACGTGAAGTCATCTATATAGGCCAGATTCTTCTGCATTTTCATCAAATTTGTGCTGTACTACAATATTGTAATTGTGTCATAATTGTTGTTGGTTTTGGAGTAAGGTTCTGATGTGTCTGTCAGCAATTAGCCTGGTACTTATTGTAGTTAGATATTGTTTATGATAAGGGTCTGAAAATAATCGTCCTGAGTTTGTGGAGTTTTAAAAATCAAAGAGAACGAACTGAGTCAATTTGCTTGCTGAAAGACATTGTGAAAGATATTTTCTCAAAATTTTAGGCTGGAAGCTTTTGTAAATCAGGCCCAGATAAGACAATGCTAAATCCAGTCTGTGCAACTTCAGCAATCTTGGGCACACGAGGGATTCTGGGCCTAAGGCTGTGATGCACTGTGGGACCCAGGGTTAAAAATGCACCGATTCAGGACTATAGAAATGTATGCAAGCGGTGAAACTGAAGAATTTCACTAATAAGCGCTCAGTGTCACCTTTTGTGATGATAAATCCTTTCTTTCCATTGCAATGATTAATGATAAGCAGCTTCATCTGAATAGTGTAGTGGTGTTGATGGAGTGCCTCTGCTGCCTTTATACACGAGCAATTTTGTATAACTGGCCAGGTAGTCCCAGAGTAGAGCATACAAAATAGTTCATTCATTTAGAGCACCTTCTGAATAGTTTGTGGGTAATTGAGATAACAAAACAAATTGAACTCAGATGGAACAAGTGGTCTCGAGAGTGCCTCAATGTCAGCTAGTGTCAGCAGGCTTGAGGGGAGGTGTACACATGTCACGTGATTAAGTGTTCTTTACATCGTCTGTAGTGGACGTGACTGGTAATAATTATTTGTGGGGTCACTTTAAAATGTTTTAACTGTGTATTTACACAATTGCATTATTTAAAGTGTGTTTAGCAGCTGATAAGCAGCATTAAATCTGAAATGTCGGAAAACCAAATGACTCCTTTTGTCTACATTAGTACCATTATGTTCAAATGCTGAAAGTATACTCATTCATGAATTCAGTGGATTTCAACTACAGCACTACTAACATTTTGAAAGCATTTATCGGCTCATAAACATCCGGTGACATCACAGATAACTTTGTTATGTGCAGGGTGCCAAGATTCCTATTTTCTTCCTTTTTTGAGAGACTCCTATTTTCTCCTACTTTTCTGTGAACTTCCTATTTTTTCCTATTTTTCACTCATGGTGAGTCCAAATAAAGACCAACAATAAACGGTTGTTTCTGATAGCTGACATTTAACTCCATTGTGCTTAAAACAATAGATGCTACTGGGTTAGGTGAACTTTCTTTGAACTTCAAACACATAACAACTGGGGATCTAGTTGTGTTTGTGCACTCTTGAAATTTGGAGGTACAAGAGAGGCTAATGCGAAACTCCGAGAAGCATTGTCTACTTCATCAGCTGTCTCCGAGTAGTCAGTGACCGTTGCATCCATGATGCTCGACAACAAAATGTGATGAACTGAGTAAACGTATTGACGAAATCCGTGGAAAACGAAAGCATCTTGAAAGCAAAACACAAGCTCCTAGCAAAAGCTATGTCCAGTGATACAGTCTGTGCAAAGAAATTCAAGAAAGCATGACTGTGTGCCCAGTTTCGCCGAGAACATCAGTTTGTTGAGCGTAACTTACAAACTGTCTAAATGTTCCCTATGTGGACTTATATGTAGAGTATAGTTGTTCTGTTTTTTTGTGTTTTGTGCAGAGAAAACAATGTAAAGATTCTCCATTTTTTCCTACTTTGTCATGATTTTTCCCTATATTTTTACTGAAAATTTCTTATTTTCCTACTTTTTCAAGGCCTTATGTTACTTGACATCCTGTATGTGTAAACACTATGTAGGAAAACATCACAATCCACTGCAACATGCTTTTTCGTAAGCAAAGGAACAGAAAATAAAAGTTTTGAAAGTGATTTTCAAGATGCAGTAAATTAGCAAATATTTTGCATGAAAGATTCTCACGGCACACGTCATCCAATCACCCTGAAATCAGTGCACACGTTCACAAATTATCTGCGACGTGACTGGATGTTTCCTGGCTGACGACCATCCCAAGATGCATTTTGAAAAAATGGTTGCAGCATCGTAGATGAATTGTATCTTCCATAAATGAACGGTTGCAGCTGTATATCATCTTGTATATTTTTAGGCTTTCATGGCCATAGAAGCACTGTCAGATGGTGGTGTGAAGATGGGTCTGCCAAGAGACATCGCCATCAAGTTAGCTGCACAGACCATGCTGGTAAGACAAATCCTGTGTTGGAAGTCAGTTGAAGTCAATAGCAGATACTTAGGATGTTTCACAGCTTTGTTTTTACATATGAGCTAGATATAGTATAAATTGGTCGCAGCTATTTCATTAACTTTAACAGAACTTGAATACGAAAACTCAATTGCAAAGTCTGCTAGACTTTAATTTCAAAAAAGCTGCTATGGTTGGAATCAACTGAAAACTTAATTGTCGGTTTCGTGAATGAATACTGATTCGAAATTGAATTTCTATTGTTTTTGGTCTTTTTGATACCACAATAGATGCATTTTTGGTTTTCTCCATCAGGGGGCTGCCAAGATGGTGTTGGATTCAGGGAAACACCCAGGTCAACTCAAGGATGATGTCACATCTCCAGGTGGAACAACAATCGCAGCCGTGCATAAGTTGGAAAAGAATGGCTTTCGAGGTGCTCTTATTGATGCAGTGGAGGCAGCTACATTACGAGCGAGAGAACTTGGACAACAAAAATAACTTGGCAATATCAGTATCAGTATCAGTATCACTTTTTTACATTTGCTTTGGTGTCAGGGTGATCGGTAACAGGCTAAAAAAGCATGTTTGATTCTGGTCTCCACCCAGACTCACTTTGAGACCTGCGCTCAATGACTGAAAAAAGAAAAACATGCCCACCTGCATCAATTTCGGGGAAAGGCTGGAATGTTATTTTTCACATACACAAGGGTAATCATGATTTGCCACGTGATGAGTAAAAAAACAAGTCCCTCGTCATTTTTTGCTCGTTTCGCGTGGATTTTCTTTTTTGAAATTTTGAGCAATTAAAAATACTGCAACACTGCCTTGATTTTCCAAAAAATGAAGACAAGTACCAACTAATGTTTTTTTTACCTTATGTAAACAACATTCTTTTGGCATTATGAGAAATACAGTACAACTCGCGTAAGTTATGTTCAACTGCACCATCCATGTAATGCAAAATCCGACTTATCTGAAGGGCAGTGGGCACAAACTAGATCATCCATAGTGTGGAACTTGGTCTGATTTAAGCAAAAATCCAACTTAATGAATGTCCAACTTACGCGAGTTTTACTGTAGCAGCTGAATAATGGGACCATTTTGTCAGACAAAAAGGAACACGATTCATTCATAGACATGCACTAATGCATGTGCCAGTCCTGTTTTTATTCTTGCGTCTTGAAGACTGTTGCTGATGATTCTTCCACTTATTCAATTTTAGACCTTCGCTTCTAGATTAGACTTTGAAAGAGTTTAGATTTCCGTTTTCATGCACCACATGTGCTTTCCTGTGTTCTTGTCTAGTGAACACAATTCCATTCCCTCGAACTGTATTTATTTTTCTCACACAACTGTACCTTTCCTGCAAGTATGTTCCCATTCACATCACTTTTGACCGACTTCATGAAACAATCACTTGTGAGAAAGAAAATGTGGTTCATGAGAAAATAACAAAAGACTGTTTTGTGTGAGAAATATCTGTAGGTAATAATGGTGGTTCAGTTAGTGAGGGACTGGCTACCCAGTAGTTCTGCAATATGGAAATAAATGGTTCAAGGGAAAGGGGAGATTTGAAATTCACTAGGTGTTACAGGTACAATGAGGGTCCTACTGGTAGAAATGCCTGCATTTAGATGACTATGTAAGACCTTTTATTGGATACTGATGAAGTGTTTTCTGCTCTCAATCTATTTAACTGTTGAAACGGCGACCTTTCTTTGGCAACACCAAGCACCACCTAGTGAGCATTGAGTCACTCATTTTGCTATGCAGATGTAGAACAGCTCACAGAGCTGGTGTAGGGCATATCACTGGAGCCACAAGATCCTCACTTGTTGGTCAGGAGGCATTTTGTACACAGACAGTCTACTAGATCTGGGGCCCGTTTCTCAGAGGGTATTGGCTGTTTTTTTTGTCTTTAGTGAAGTCTGAAATCTGGTTACAAATAGCCATGTGTAGATTTTTTGTTTTTTGCATTTCTCGTAATATTTCATCTGGTCTATGTGAGCAGAAAACAGATTTAGAACTGTGATTTGGCAGATTTTACGACTATCAATCTTAGTTCGATTTTCATGAAACGGGCAAAGCCGTACTTAGGTTTTCCAAGAAACCAGCATCTAGTGCATGGCTAAAGTATTCGGACAAAATGACCTGGAATTGCTGGTCACCATGGTTGGGCACAAGCCAAATTCATAGTCTGTCAAAAGTTCAAATGAAGGAATTTCCATGAAAGATAGCAGGGTTAATTAGAACAGATCATTGTCAGTTATTTCTGCTGTAAGCATGGCATACAAACAGTGTTGCATGCCATCACTTGTCTTATCATGTAAAGAGTAAGCTGTTGTATACAATTACTTGTGGCTTGTACCTAATGTGTTTACTTCATTGATATGTATACATAAAAATCTCATTAAAAATACAGCATCGGTAAAATTTGTTACATGTTGGCAGTTTTTTTACTCCAACTCCAGACTTAACCATCTTGTCATGTGCACAAACAGATGTAGAGACTTGTATTGACAGTTCATGTGGGAAGAAAGCAGAAATGCTTAGTAAACTCATCCACGTCCCTTAGGTAATACTTTGCATATACTGTGAGCGCATAACGCACAATACACCAAAAACATGAAAAAGACTTGCCATGTCCATCGCAAAATTCAGGCAAGGCACACTTTTAAACAAAAAGTTATACATTTACACATAATTATTGCTTGGTGTGTTATAAACAGATTATATAAATTACAAAAAAACAATTTTGTTATTGACTGTGGTTAAAGGGTCTGTGAGTCAGACATGCACATTGTCATGGTCATGATGAGTTCTTGCTAGACATTTCCCTTACAAGAACAAAGTCACGCATGTACAAGGTTGACGGGACAGGTAATTGAGTGTGCCTTCTAGCGATCAAACTGAGGGAAACACCTTACATGCAGGTTTCAAAACTTGATATAATTACAAAACAACACACACTGGTGTTGGCTTATGTGGTAAATCCATAGTTGCCATAATTAACCTATGAATAAAGGACAGAGAAGACCCAAGTTGTTGACAATTGACCTGCAGATCATCAAGTTTGACAGGTGAGAAACCATGAATGACGGAACAAGATTATGTTTTGAAGGGCATTTTCTTCCAGACTTTTGACATGCCCAACTCGGAGTCAATGGAGTTATTTTAAGTCTTAATTTTAATGCCAACTTTGAAAACTTGAGGGTGCCAGACATTTTGCGGTCTCCTGAAAAAAAAACGTGCAGAACTACACACCCCCAAAAAGCCTGATGTTGTTCAAGTTTTTGAATGACTGGAACCATTGTACATTGTATAATTGTACTTTGTCCAGATGAAAGCTCACAAGTGGTAAGTTTTCATTTCACATCCATTTGAAATTACACATTATGGGCCTCCAAACATGAACTCGATATTATTCAATGTAAACAATCTTTTCCCTGCTAAAACATTCTTTATTGTAAAAAGGCAAAAATAAGATTTCAGGACTACATTACAAAAGATAGACTATGGTTTAAAAAAGTACGGTTTAAATAAGAGTGTGAGAGATATCCAGTATTACCTAGGAATTATCTAGCACAAGTTCATGTTCTAGTCAAATAAAACTATGATTTCAAATGAAGTTCAGTTTGGTTCTGCAAAATACAACATAGGCTTTAAAAGACATAAGATTTACATTTACATAAAAATGAACACCAAGTGTAATAATTACTCAAGGCTATTGAGAAAGCGCTTGCCGACTTGCATGAGAAAGAGTAACCGGCAGTCTGTCATAATTCACACCATGCTTCTTCCCACTCTAGCAAGAGTTCTAGTAGACTGTCTCAAATCTCGGTCCTTTGCTGATCATAATCTCTGCGTACGGTTCAGCCTGCGCCACGCTAACCGCTTGTTGTTTCTGCAGTACGAGAAACGTATAAAACTTAGAAGCTGCTTGCTTTCTGTTGTTGCCCCTTGTCAGCTCCTTGAAGCCTATCGTCTTCTGCTTCTGCAGGACCCTTGTCAGCGTCAGTAACATCTGTTGTGTCCTCTTGTTCACACGGGCTTCTTCCTGAGTGCTGTCTAAAGCTTCACCCTCGATATCCTCAATAGGCTGAAATAAGATACGAATGTATTTACGATGTTGGGACAACCATAACCATGCATATCTGAATTTATTTGGATTTTCAGTATCCACTACCATAGTGTGAATAAGTGGACAATAGACCCGCAAAACCTGTTTTGAAGTTAATACCACCAATATTCAATACTAAACCACAACAACGAAGTAATGTTAAATGTCGCACTCGCATGAGTATGTTTAAGCTGACCCATATAAGTGGATGTGAACTAAAGAGATCTACTTATGTCTTGAACAATTGCCAAACCAAGCAGAGAATTTTTGAAGTCCTACAGTTGAACTATTGTTTCAACAAACATCAAAGTACCTTCAAACTCTGCACGGTAAAATGATAGTTCGCTGTAACCAGAGTAGACTTACATACGTTAGGTGATATCGGAACACATGTACATTTTATCACTGCTAACATTGTGATATGAGTACACTGTAACAATATTAAATTGTTTTGGCTTTTAATGACGACATACTTTGCAACAAAAACAGGGAAAATTCCTGTCTATCCTCAATCTTGACTTTTCTAAAATTGGCAAATGTCTAGTACAACGAGCACAGCACAGGCCAATCTTGCTCACCTGTTGTACTGAGACCTCTGCAGGTAATGGCTCAAGTTCAGCGGGCACCTCAATTTGAGGTGCTTCAAAGTCAACAGGCGGAACCTGGACACTGGGCATCTCAGCAGACTTCTCCTGCAAACAGAAGATACAAAACCATTGACATGCACCAACGAGCAGCATGCATTCAATGAAATAATGCGTTCAACGAGCAACACAGCAAGAGCGGATTGAATAAGAAGTTGGATATAATTCTATTTTGTGACGAGTATGTGAGATAGCATTGCGAGTAATCCGAGTCATTCCACTGGTTTGTAAATCTTGATTGTCACGGTAGGAAATTCCAGGGAAGACAAACTGCTCTGAGACGATCCCCTCCCAGACAGACTAGGCTGAAACATGCATTGCTCTCTGTTCACGTGGTGTTAGAGAGTTGGACAACATGCACTGCATACTGTTCACTTGGTATTTGAGAGTAGGAAAACGTATACTTCACTCTATTAACATGGTGTTTGGGAGCTGGAAAACACCTACTAAAAACTGTTCCATACTCAACTAACTGACCTGTAATGATTTATCAGTTTGCCGCGTTGACCTAGTTGACGTCTCAGCCAAGGTGGAAGGCTCCTCGATTATAGTTGAATATTCTTTCTGTGGAACAAGTTCCCCTGAAGAAAACAAATTTGAAAGAACTGAAGTGACAAGGCATTTTGCGAAGGCACCAAAAGGGAAAGTGATCACAAGAGAACTGAAAAGAATATCCCCACTTCATAACTTGACCTACAAATCACTGAAGCAGTTGATGTAACCTAGAATCTACAGCTCAATTCAGGTTCAAATAGTTAAAACTACTCAAAACATACGGTTCTGTTCATGAAACTCGAGATGCAAATGCACCACCAGGAAAACTAACTGAGCTAATGGTCCATTGCATATGCCAAGAATGAATGCTGATCCCTCACTGATTTATACAGTAAACACTTCGGAATGCATCCAGTCACTGAAGTATAGAGGGGATGATATAAGCAAAAGTCCGCTTCACACATGACCAGAGAGTTAGGATTAAGAACTAACAAGACAATGAAGGACTAAACATTGTAACAACTGTTCTACCTCTACAGGCACAGCTCCTGCACTATCCTTACCAGCAAACGGGTGCTCGTCATCACGTGCCAGTTCTGGTGGATCTAGCTGTAAACTATCCTGAAGTTCTTCTCGCTCTTCCCATTCCTCCAGGCCACGAGTGACAAGATTACGTACAAACATCTGCAATGGACCGAGTGGACTTGATGTAGAATATAGAGGACTGAGACAAGGTACAAGACTTACATTTGGGCTTACTGTCAACAGTATGGTTTGTTGAAGGGAATGATTTAATCATGCAACTACCAATATCTATTAAAGAAGGCAAGGAAATGACAATCTATCGCATCTACCCCACCCCCACTGGTCTGAAAATGAACCGGGGTAGAGACCATACGCAACTTCGGTGGTTTTTTGGCCTAACAGCATTTTGGTGCATAAAGCATTGTACATGAAAGTTTCATATGTATCCAATCAACCATTTCTGAGATATGACATCACAGATATGATATCACGAAGCTGACCAAAGTTGAAATTCTTCTAAGGACCACCATAACCCTAAAAAACATGTCTATGGTGAACAGGAGGACAGAACACCAAACATACTGTCACTTCAGTCTGGACAAAACAAGCAACACTACCATAACTTACCTTAGCCAAGAACTTGGAGGGAATCCTTCTGCCAGATAGTGCAAACAGTTTCTCCACTCCGCCCGTTTCTTTCCAGTGCATCAACTTCTTGGTAGGTGGTGCCAGGTCCAGTGTGGTGACAATGTCGGATGAGTCGGATAGTTGTAGCTTCATGCTCTCACTAGGAATACCCTTCTGTTCATCCACTATCAGCTTCCTCTTTCGCTTGGCTTTCCTTTCACCAGCACCTGTTTATAGTTGGATACAATTTAAGGACTTCAGCAATCAACCAGCAACAACAGAGAAACACACTACACGTCCAAGATACTCAAACTGGACTTTCAATGAAGTAAAGAAAATGCTAGAAATTCTTAAACAATGACATTAGCAGCCACACAAGTAAATGTTGATGGAAGCATTCATCAAGGCTGATCCACAACAAAAATTCATATTTAAGCTTTAGCACAACGTGGCCACAAACCTGGGGTGACAGTGACATCTAGTGGTTCCAAGGCAAATGCCTCCTCTACATTAGACATTAGAGTGGTCTGTTCACCAGTGCGCATGGCGCTGGTCTCCACAGTCGTATGTTCCTCTTCTCGGGGCAGTTCAAGAGGTCTTTCCTTCTCGGCTGAAAGTGTTAAACAAATGTAACAATAACTATATATTGAAAAGCATTAACATTAAGAGACGAAACTCTCAGAGCCAAATCCTGTTGAAACAAGTCCATCATTACTGCTATTATATGCCATCTTAGCAAATTAAAATTTATTGAAATAGAAGAGAGGTCGACTTGGATGAACAAAACTCTTCCAGTAACACAGTCAGTGCACAACAAACACTGTACACTCTTAAGCACAAAAGGTCATTCCATAAACTGTATTCTGGGACTTGAGTTATAAATTTGTTGACTGGTAAGATATTTACTCAAAATTTTTATTCAATACCTTTGAGGTTTTGCCACAGTTAAGCAATGCTCAGGATAATACTTGGCTCGTGAATGTTTTGCTGAGTTATTCCCACACTTAACGATTCACGGCCAAAGTATTTTCATACACAGACCAACCCACCTTCCTTTTCAGGCATCTCTGATGGCTGGATCTCTGGAACCATGCAAACCTCAGCCATAGGCGCAGCATCTTCAAATAGGCCACCCCCATCCATGCTGAAGGCATCACCTAGAGACAAGGACACGACAGCTCACTTGACAAATGTTCATTAGGTAGACAACAGGGTGGAAATCATGAACAATGATAAATAAAAACTACGGAGTCTAGTTAAACACGTAATGCACTCTGACTTAGTGATACTTAAACATCATAAAGCACGTGATCCTCTTTTAAACAAACAAGATCATCTGCATTTACTACAAATGAATGTACATTTCCACATACTTAAGTAGCTGCACATCAGAAAGAACTTTGCACAATTACTAACTTAAAAGACCAACATGGTGTTATGCCTACTATCAACACAATGGCAAAGAAATAAGCGCGCTACTGTCAGCAACGCAACAAAGAGCACATTTGGAAATGAGGTTCAAAAAACCCCAATCAAAGTTCTTTCAAGAGTGTTTTGCAATTCTTGCTCATAAATAGACAGTAGTAATGCAAAACGATGAAATGTGCCATCAACTGCAAAGCAAACAGTTTGCTCCCAGGAGTATTCATTAGTATTAAAATGTTACAATTAGATTTAGTTGGCCACTATTAGGATTTTCCGTAGATAAGCCCGTGTCCGTGTACTCGGAAAATGAAAATTTTCAGGCATTTTAGTAGCACCAAATAAACACCCGGGCGTTTCTTCACAAAGGAGGGCGTGTAAACAGAAAGCCATGGTTTTGTTGACGTTTTTTACTTAAAACTGTGTTTTTAAATTTTATATTAATAAATGCATAGTTCGCAAACACCTTGTTCGTTTTTATAAATGATAAATGCTCCACAAAACAGAATATGTGACAAAAAGTTGACGCTGTATGGGCTTTTAAGAGAAAAATTTCCGACTAAACGCCCAGGGGCGTTTCATTGGGTGATTTATCTAAGGAACATCCTGGCGTGACATCAAAGCTGTAGCATCAAGGTTCATCACAAAAATCAATAGGTGACATTTTCTTTTTTAAAATTATGGGCAAGATTTTTTTCTCAAGTTTTTGACCCCTAAAAGGGTCATTAAAATATATCAATTTCATCTCAGTTGACCACTAAAGCCTCACCACAGTAAACCTCACATAGGTCCAAGACACACACGTTGATTTTCTACAAAAGTTCTGCAATCGATCCTCTAATAAAGGCCTATGTGCAAGTCGTACTTCTTTTGTCAATCTTCCAATCTTCACTTAACTCCAACAAAATGTATGGGCCAATTAACTCAATTTCCCCATTTTTACCTCTCACTAAATTGCGGGCTTATGCAGTACTTAACTCTTCCCAAACACTAGACAAAATTTATTCCAAGATAGCCAACCACAACAATGCACGTGTAGCCTCGACTCATTTTACATCCTGTATGGTGACCCAGATGGGCAGAACTTTTAACCTGAATGAGATGTAAACCCCCACGAATTGCCCAAGATGGATTTGTGAAAGGATTCTGCTTTCCTTAATCATAACTGGGTCAAATGCATAGCGCACTTGACCCTGAAGACAACTTGAATACCACCTTTCTAGGATTAAATTTCTAGGTGTAGTTGGATATAACTTACAACTTGCTGTATTGGCCAAGAAAGTGAAATACACCTCTTATGTGTGGTCAAATATTAACATACTTTTAAAGCATACGACTGAACGAAGGCACCACAGTTGGCAATAAAGTTATCCAACAGAACTCAAACACATTTTCAAAAGAAATTGCCAAAGGATCTTTTTGGACACAAATTTACTTCGCAAAAAATGGATGCTTCTAAGGGGTGCTTTTGATAATAGCGGTATCAATACCAACAACTGCTTTATCCGTTTCAAAATAAAAAACATATACATTTAATGATACACAAATCATTACCGAACAACTCGTGGTCGACATCACCACCAAAATTGTCTTCATTGTCATCGTCTGAGGAGTCACCGCCCACTGCTGTTAGTGTCAAATAAAACAAGTGAGCAAAGAACTGTAGAAACAGAATGCAACAATAACACAACATTCAGCACAAACCCGACAGCAGCAAGTTAACTGAAAGCACACAAACGTTTCTCAGATTTTAAGCAAGATCTGCTGAGGAATCATACAGCAAAATTCAATTTATCTAGTCTGAGCACATAACACCCAGCTAATCAAAGTAAAACATACAACAGGTCATAAAAACAAACTTATCTCTACATAAAGGAAACGGGGTGTTCATAAATTGCAGACTGCTTTTAAAGCCAAGTTGCTTTTCAAAGTTTGAAAATGGACCAATTCCTTCTGTATTCATTTTTAAAATGCTGAAAAGTCTTCTAAGGGCTAAACTTTCTTAAATTTTACCCTCGGATATAAATACAGCATGAATGACTCAACTGCATGAAAACGGGCTAAACGTTACTCTTTTGTACTCATCCAGTTTTCATCAACATTATATAAGGATTAATAAACATGACCAGCACCTTGACACCATAGCAACAGATTACATACCCATGAAGCCCTCTCCCTCGTCTCCAAAGCCATCATTCTTCATGCTCCCTCCAAACTCATCCACATCCATAGGCTTCTCACCACCACTCTTGTCACCATCCACAAACGTCACGTTGGATGAATCAGTGTTCTTATACAGAGACTCATTGTTGGCAGGATCGCGCAGGATCTCACGGCCGTCATCAAAACCATAGTCACCTGAAAATGACGACCGATGGTAAGAAAACAATTGGCAAATCCAGTAATACAGGCCAAACCTTGAGAGTCCAAACCATTACATTCACAACTGTCTATATTCAGTCCAACGTTTGAGGGCAACTTTCCAGAAACACAAAAACAATGTTTAGAGACTACCACGATAAACTCTCACCAATTTCGGACAAAAATTAGCCAAAATTACTCTTTACTCTTTTTTCAACATCTTGTAAAATGATTGTTAATGCCTACTACTTTTCAAAATATAGGTTGACTAGCGCTAACCCGAGGAAGTTGCGAGTTGAGGTAATGACAGTGTTACTCGAGACTGGGGAAATTGGGTTTTGTGTTCATTAACTGCCTTTGACTTCAGAAATTCAAATGACTTGAAAATGTATACTACCAGATAAGATAGAAAGCACGTTGCAGGAAGGCAGAAATTATTTGGTCTCATCAACTCCTACCAGGCCCTGGTCAATAACTACTAATTGAAAACAATTTCTGTCCCCAACCAATTATCTTAAGGTAGGTGGATACACAAAAAAAATAATTTTGACTGTTTTTTACATTTTTATGTCATCCTAATCTTTAATTCTTGATGCACAGTATACTGAAGAAAAATAAAATCATTCTGAAAATCCAAAGTTGTTTTTTTAGCTATATTTGACCAAGCCTCAGTAAGTCGTATGGCTTGAGTGCTCACCAGCTCAGTGATTGACAACTNTTGATGATGATCCCTGTGCATTTTGAAAAAAAATTCGAGGTAAAATTGGATTTTTTGAAAATTAAAAAATACGATTTTTTAAAAAAACGAACTACAAAAATAACTTTTTTTTTCGATTTTTGTCACTTTCAGAGTCATGTCTAACTAGTTAAAACTCCCTTTTTACTCATTTTAATTAGGAACCTGGAGATTTGATCAGTGTATACACCTACCTTAATTCCCACAAGAAAAATAATTTTTAATCTACTCATCATGAAAGTTACAGGTATGAATCAGCTGAAAATCTCAACGCTACACATCTCTTATGAAAAAGGCAGAAAATAAAATGTCACTTGTCTGACATACTGCGTATGAGATTACTCAGATTATATCACACTTGTGCACGTCACATCTTGCTGTTTGTGGAAAGTTCAACTCTTGAAATCAATAATTCATCACATTAGTGCATACCATAACAGCAGCATGTGTTAAAACAACATTAATTGAAGCATGCATTAGTAAAGAAACATCAGTGATTTACAAGTTACAATGCAGTAATAACTGATAGTACTGTTACAACAACTGGTTAAAATAAACATACAGAAAATGTGAAACAAAATGAGGAAAAGTTAGAAACACAGGAAGACAGAGTTTTAGAAAATGTAATTTTTGTGCATTTCACAAAGCATAACCCTCACTCACCTGTCCACTGAGAGGGTAGTATTTTGGATGAGGAAAAAATGTAGGAATTGGACTAACCTACGTGGCAGGGGTGTCAGGTAGTGAACCCAGCACTCACATGAAAGACTTTTTGTGCTCAATACTATGTGATCACATAAATTCAGATTCTGCTCTCCACATCAAAGCTGTAAACACTGGAAAAGCACAACTCAAGTGAGAATTTTTCTAAGTTAATAAAACCTGAATCTGTGAATTAAGTGATTCTAACCAGGGTTCCCCCTAGATTTGAAAGGAGCGTGGTGGTGAATGGCCAAAACGGGGTGCAAAGCCCGTTGCCGCACGCGAACATGAGAAGTGGTATCCCCTATTGCCTGGGTTTCGAAAGGAGCGTGGTGGTGAATTCTTGACGTGGATGAGGAACCTGGCGCCACATGCGAACATCATGTAGTGGAAGTATTTGGGCAAAGGATACTTAACAAGACAAATTGGCAATGAAGAGTCTGGCATAGTGAGATCTCTGTTGAGACACAGTTGTAGATGCACTTGTTTTGAGTACAAAAAAGTGTTACTTTAGCGAGCCCTGGCGCTTCCCCATTTTAGAAAATTCGCATCACGGTCGTTGCCTGTTTCCCGTCAGTATTAAGTTGATGTGCACTGTTGAATAGCCAGGCAGAGACGAGGTACGAAAGGGGATTGAATGATTGTGTTTAACGGTGCCGCAATTCAAGATCCCATTGTAAAATTATTATTTTTCCCTTTTGATTCACAAACGGCGAAAGGTGCCGTGTGACTTGTACTTATTCACTATAACTAGCGATCATTTTTACTTGGGATTCATTTTACAAGCGATCACTTTACTAGCAATCATTTTTACTAGCGATCATTTTTACTAGCAATCACTTTTTACTAGTGATCATTTTTACTAGTGATTTTTGTGTGGCGGTGAAGTTTCCCCGTCACGATTAGGTGTGTTTCAGTCAATTTGAGTATGATTCACGAGTGGCGGGGCCAAAAAGGAGCATGGCGGGCCACCCAGAAGTTTACACGCAGGGGAAACCCTGCTAACCACGAGGGGAATTTTTTCGCTTGATGAGAAACTTCATGTGAGTTTTAAGATTCATTTCAGAGGAGATGGGGCATGGAGGACCTCACAAAGCAGGATTGGGACAACAGTTTTTCATTGAGATTGCAAAACTTGTCAAACGAAACTAAACTGAGCCCATATATCAAAACAGATAGCATGAATAACAGAACAGGAAAAGCACATAAAATAAACCATAAGCTTAACTTATACAACAATAACTAATGGTAATTTGCTATTCTTATTTTTAGAGAAAATGAAATAGCACCTGATCAACCTTTGGTAGACTCAGTGTCACTAAACACAAGTACAGAGATTGAAGAGAGGGGGGTGTGGTGAAACTAAAAAATGCTAATATAAACTAATCATGCTGTGTACAGCGGAATCATCAGGCATGAGCTGGAGCCAAAAGCCACTAGACAGGCAGTCACAGAACACAATCCGTCATTTGGTGAAGACATGATAAACAAAGGGTAAGGAATCCAAATAGGGACAGGACTGTGACGAGGGCCAATATCTTGTGCACGTTTCAAAATCTAAGATTATCATTTAGAAGAGAATCGCCAACTTTCACTGGAGAAGTAAAAACCAGGCATCAGTGGCTGGTGACCCCAGTCACGCCTCAGTCCCAATTGGGATTTCTTACCCTTGCTGGGTGTGGGTTTGTTAGTTCCTGAGTCAGCATGATTGCACTGTGATGACACACTCGACATGTCGTCCATATCCAGCACTATTCCACTGTCCCGATTGCGTGCCTTTATCGGCAGACTAGTCCTTGTATTGCAGTTCGCACTGTTTACAAACTGACCACACTTTTCACACATAATAGTAGGAAAGCCATGACTTTCCTCTCGTTTGTCAATACACTGCTGCTCCACGACTGTCTGAGGGGACTCGTACTCAGACCAACTGTCTGCCTCTGACGACACACTCTCAAAACTTAGCTGCCTAATGCATGCTCTTTTCCGCCTGTGTTCACACACTGCACAAGTGTACATTTCACAGCGACAGTTCTCAGGTGGATCATTCTCGTGCAGTGTTAAATCAATAATCCTAAGCACCCTGTCCATGTCAACAGCATTGTCTTTGTCGGGGGTCTCCAAATCCCCCATGATGGAATACATGATATCCCCGTCTAGCGACCCACCAAGGTCATCGTCTTCATAACCAGAGTCACCTAATACATGTTATTACATTTGCAAAAGACAAGTCATCTTCCCAAAATTGATGATCACTTTGTAGCCTACTCAAACAAATGATTAGGGACAAACAAAATTGAATTTGAAAGCTTTTGTGTTTGAAGAGAACCATTACAGATACAGTAACAGGGGAATGGAAGACAATACAGTAAAACTCACGTAAGACGGACCCATCCAGACAGCATGATTTCGTACAGTGAAATCCAACTTATCTGAAGAGCCAAGTGCATGAAGTAGAACAGTTGCCTGAGAAACCATATTTGAGTTAAGGGCTACAACGACTAATGCATGTTCCGACTTACACGAGAATTACTGTAGGTTACTAACAGTGAAGTCGATGAGTTATTGGATTAAAGAGAAAACACTGGCATGTACTGTAGCACGCCTTGTGTACAAACGTTCACAGTTGTTCATAGTTGATGCCACTTACCAAAGCCATCGTCTCCAATGAGAGTTATATTGCCAAGGTCTTCTCTAATTGTGATCTCCTCTGGACGACTCTGGTTGACTGAGAACTGAGCTTGTACGTCAATGTCGCTGTGACAACCACAAAATTGAGTTACTATGATGTCAGTGAAATGACATGGTTAAACAGATCGACAGATGCCTAAATCAAATAGATGCTTCCACCGAGAAGCAAAATTACCAGATCCTTAAAATGATTAAATGTCACAATTGCAACTGTAACGCATACCAACATATGAAAATACCCAAGTATTGACCAGATTCCAGCTCTCAGAGGTGGGCCCTTTGTGATAAACAATCAGAATCAAAACTTCTCGTACAAAACATCTGCTCAATCTTAATGCCAGCGGGTACACTGTTCATGAATAAGGTATAAAAAAATTGTGAATTACGATTACTCAGAAATAGGAACTGCAGCTTGTTAACAGTCTTACTTGAGGTCGGCCATTGTAGTGTCAAAGTCATGGAAGTTCTCAGGTAAAGTAATGGCAGTCACCGCTGCTTCCCTGTTGTCTTCTGGCAGGTCCACAATGCCTGGACGAAATGCCATCTTTATCTTGACAAACGCCTCATTGCAGTCTGCCAGTAAATACTTGGCTTTTCGTGAATATATTCGCACAACCCCCAACAGCAAGTGTCCCGATGTGCGCAGCGCCATTTTCACCTGTAATATCAGGGAAGTAATTAAAAGCAGTAAAGCCTAGTACAAGAAATGACCAAGTAACTTTACAAACAGTTTCGTAAAAATAATCGCAGGCAAGGTATCATGCACACGAGCCACAGGATCAAGTGTATGAAGCCCTTTCTTTGACAATCAATATACCCATGAAACGGATTCATGTGAATGATTTGCATTTGTATAAATGCGTGCATGGTTTGTGGGCATGATTTCTACATGTGATGCTTGAGCATGGAACTGCTCAGCACACTTGAAAAGGTATACCAAGAAATTACAAGGAATCAGAAAACTACAAAGGTCTTAAGAAGGGAAAATCACCCAAGCTGTTTTAGACAAACCTTGGGCTGAAGAATAGCCTCAACGCTGCTGTCAATGTTGGTTTCAAACACATGGGCCTTTGTTAACTTCTTGTCCCAGTGGGCTGCCAGCCAGATACGGGCCAGCGGTCCTCTTTTGCTCAACACAAAGTGAGCGTAAAACATACTGTAACTCTTCTGTCACTGATCTGAAATTAAATATAGAATGTTAATTAAAAATTGGTTATTATGGAAACAATATTGTTTTCTTCTAATTTCCTTGCAGACTTCGCTAAATTGTATTATATCGATTGAAGCAGATGTTTTAATATGATCCAACTCCCTAAATGGACTGAAAACAGAAAGATTTTCACCTGCATGGGATCATTCACACGACTTTCTGTAATGCGACTGCCAATTTCCAATAGTACTGATGATTCAGTGATACTACCTGGTGAATTTCAATGAGTCTCGGAACCACATAACTACAACGCTGCCCAGGGTAGCACCAGAAGACAATGTTGCCATAGATGAACCAACTAGTAGATAGTTGTCTTCCAATGCTAACACAGTCGACACACCAGTTCCAGACCATTTGATCAAACATATGGCGCTAACGACCAATTGCTAGTATTTGGCAAGTCCAAAGTAAACCATCCCGGTAGAAAATTTCCTCTTTCTGACCATTTGCATATTTCATAAAGTTAATTGAAAAATAGGGGATAACTTTGCATTTTTTACTCGAAGAAAAAGTTTGATAACAAGAGTATTTATTGGAGTTGGAAGGAAATAAAGACATCAACGGCCTCCTAAGGCGTCCTTCTATGCGCACAAGGTATTTATAACAGTGTGACTTTAATGTTTTAGTCAGTGTGAGGCATAATTTGCTGAAAAGTTTCCGGCATATGAAACTCCTATTGGAGCTACACAATCTGTAGTTCAACTAGAAATGGTGGTCACTGTCTAAACAGCCTCCTACACA